>JAODLL010001326.1:0-36845 GCA_026546735.1 Forbesichthys agassizii | reverse complement strand
ACATATATACACACACACACACACATATATACACACACACACACATATACACACACACACACACACATATATACACACACATATATACACACACACACATATATATACACACACACACACATATATATACACACACAATTATAGATGTATGTATTTGTTTATGGCATTAAAGGATAATGTGTTATTCCAGTCTCAACTGCCTTTGGAATGTTATATAGAAAAACGTATTAATTATTTTATATCATTCAATATTTTTGGCTTTGTTCCTGAAGCAAACTTCACATATCACATTCAGTAACAATAAATCTGACACGGATTAAATCCAAACCTTGTTTTTGCAATAAAAAAAGCACGCTGTTGACTGGTGTTGCATAACTACCTTCCTGGCTTCTTTCTATTAATCGTATTAACGGAGTGTGTGTCTAGACATCATGCCCCTGGGCTTTGTGGTCAGAAAAATGGGACATTAATGTTTGATAAGACAACGCTTCTATAATGACGATAACAGATCTGTACCACGACACCTGCCATAAACTTGATACATTTGGTGTTATGGTCGGTTTTGCTTCAAGGCGTAGGATTCTAGACCTTTGCAATAATGTAAAACAATCTGGTGTCATAAGAAAACATGATTTGTGTCAAAGCTTGTCTTTAGTAGATTTAGTAGATTATTCAATATTGTAAAGAATGTCCAAAAATGTGTAAAGGTTTAATGAATTAAAATGAAAAAAAAATGTAATAATAATAATACATAAAGTATATAAATAACAATATAAATTAAAGATATAACATGAAAAATAGCTGTACTTTGAACCTTTTCAGCCTTTCGATGTCAATGTGTCACTGTTCTTTTTAAATTAAGAATAAAGAATAAAACATAACCTACAAACAACAGGACATAAGGTATCCGTTAGCCAATCACGTCATTGAAAGCACAAACATTAGAACTGTACGTGTTATAGCGAAATAGAAGCGATTGCAATTGGCATTGTTCTGAATCCTTTCCACCTGGTGGGAAATAAGAGCCTGGTGTATCCAACCACGATCCATTGGGAAGTGTTTGCAGCAGCTTCCTCCTACTTGGCGTAGACCTCTGGGTAATTTTGAAACAATTGTACAACCCTGAACTAATCGGTATTGCTTCAACTGTTTTGATCGCCTCATATAGCTCTACCACCATTTAAAAACATGCTTGACTTCACTTCATCTCACTATCCCACCCTTATTGGACCGCCAGCAGGGTGGCTGTGTGAACGCTAATGTGAACAAGGTTTCTGACTGTAATCTCAGCGAAAACAAAATGAGCTGAGAGCGATAGTCAGCTGGAGCCAGGCTAGGGAAATAAGGTCCTGCTCCTCCCATCTGAGGAAAGAGGAACATCGCAGCGGCTTAAGAGCAACGGGTCAGAAGTCTTATGTCTCCCCACCCCCAGCTACTGGATAAGTTAATTTACATGCTGACCGCGCCAGCCCTTTGCCCGGGTCTCATTTCCATTTCACAGGTGGAAACTTCCCCGACCTCAAGCGTGACACATCAATACCTCTTTGTTGCCTGCCTGAAAGCCCTGATATTCTGCACCGTTGGCAAACAGGTGGTCTATGCAGCCTATGAGGACATGATGGGGCTGAATTCAGGAGCTGTGTAATTAGTTTATTTAAGTGTCCCAAGCACAAGGGGGATCTTGTGTTAAATGACCATAAACAAAGACCTATAAAACATTTCCTATAAAACATTTTTTTTAAAAAGAAGAATTTCTGTTTTCTTTTAATCCATCACACAATGCCCGGTGCATGCACCCCTGTTTTATGAAGTAATTAGCAGAGGTCAGAAATACACTTAGATTAATAAAGAACGCAATCAATCTGACAATTAGCGTGATAACGTTGGGACATGGAGTGTTACTGCCTCTTAAATGATAGAAGTGTGCCGAGGCGTTGTATGGTGCGATAGCTCCCAGATAATTACCTCTGCCTAATTAGAGGGTCCTGTTAATCATTCATCTCAGACCTTCTGCATCTGGGATCCTGGTGGATAAGAATGCACGGAGCATCTCTTCAGAGTGCAAGTAGGTTCAGTACAAGTGCGTTAGTGCTGCGTAAGCATTACTGTACACACACTGTACATACAAACTGTTTTCTTCCCTGCTCTCTATTAGAATCAATTATTAGGTTTAAGCA
Source organism: Forbesichthys agassizii (assembly GCA_026546735.1). Lineage (NCBI taxonomy): Eukaryota > Metazoa > Chordata > Actinopteri > Percopsiformes > Amblyopsidae > Forbesichthys > Forbesichthys agassizii. Next base: position 34,668 of record JAODLL010001326.1, on the reverse strand, counting down.
CTTTGCTGGGATTTATGCAGTTATTCAGAGGATTGGTGGGGTATGTTCATAGGTAATGCATCAGTTATCCCTGACGACATGCGGCTGTAATTAATGCTGTTTTCTCACCATGGTTGGTGAGTTTGACCTGTTAAGCTACTGACATACGTATCGATTGGAAGTCTCCTTTGAATAAAAACGTCCAGCTAAGTGCTGTGCATGTACTGCAGTTGTAAAGAGCCGGCTTGGTCCACATGCTGACCCAGAATCCCACTGGCCCCCGTGCCTGTGCATACCTCAGGCCCCACCTTTCCTTTATATGCACTTAAAGGTGCAGTCATGGATATTAGGATTGCTGAAAGCATGTGCTCAGGTGGTGTGGGAATTGCCCAGCCCACCCACCGTACTGTACACTGCGGATGAATGGGTTCTAGAGGCTACACAATGCACTGGAGGCGCACCTTTTAACAAAGACATGTATCACTGTTAAAGGTAGAGTCAGGGATTCTGGAAAAATATTGTTGATATCTGAACTAAATCAAAACAATAACACCTCTCCTTTTAATGCCCATTAACAGTCGCTGGGTTTTCTCAAACACTAAAAATATTTGGTGCTGGTGTATTGGCTCAGCCCCTACAGGACTTAAATGTTTTTACCTATTACATCTACCCCTGGTTCTGTGCTATACTGCGGCCAAACGAAGAGAGACCTGGCAAAGGAAACCCAAAGCCCCCTTGTTCGAGCTGCGTGCGAACACGGGGGCAGAGGACTTTAGCACACTCCGGCAAGGGTGTTTCATATATTACCATATTAAGAGGATTATCAGCGCAGAGAAGATAAACAAGACAAGCCAAGAGGGCTTTCATAGGCTTATCTGCAGCAATGCGGAACATATTCGCCCCATCCCCCCCTCCCCCTACTTTAAACACCTGTCTTTTAAAGGCATATTTTCACCTTGGTTATGAAATCGCGGTTTCGTGGTTTTAATTGAAATGCATGGGCCAACTTCTGAAAGGGTAATTGCGCTGGGTAGGGACTTAGTCCTGGCTGGAGTAATAATCCTCTCAACCCCTTTAATCTATTGAGGGAATTTGCCTTTCCTTTCTGATCTACACTCTAATAATGGGCAAAATGTCTCATCCCCATACCCCTCACACACACACCGTATAGATTTTTGAAGTTAATTTGCGGCCAGTGTCAGCAAGACTGCAGACTCAGAACCTCCGCCAAAGGGTCTGGACTGTGGAGCAGGTCTCACGACACTAGCTCCACGGGCAACACTGGGGTTTGCCCTCCATGTCCAACTGCTCTTAAGTTTCAGTATTCATGTTGCATGATGTGTGTGTGTGTGTGTGCATGTGTTCCTGTGGGGTTCCCCGGCCTCATCTGCTGTGTGCACGCCTGTGAAGATGACAGTGCATGAGAATCACTTTAGCCCTCTTGACCCTGTCTGAAGCTCTGGCTTGCAATCCCTTCCCCTGGGAGAGACTGGAGCAGCTGTTCTGGGTTTTTAAACAGCATAGACGATACATTCACCTCATCACCGGCAATAGAATAATTTGTGTAATTATTATTTTGTATTTATTTTAGTTATGATCGTTTGCTTAAAGATACATTCTTAATTGTGTTTGTGTACAGTAAATACAGTTGTGTTGTCTGTGTTGAATAGTGTGCCATATAGAATAATAAAAGCATTTCTGTTGGTCCAGATGTTATTCACATGGTTTCAAATTGATAACCACACTTTACGATTTACTGCAAGTGTTGCCAAAATAATCTAAACCAGGAAGTGGCAGGTTGTAGCTTTAAAGGTATTCTTCTGCAGACACCTAACCCTAACCGTATCGATTGATTGCACCTTGCATGGCTGACCACCATCGGTATGAATGTGTGGAAGAATTAGTGAACGCGAGGCTATACTGTGGAGCACTTTAAGTGGCCGGAAGGTTGGAAAAGCGCTATATAAACGCAGTCCATTTACCATTTGCTCAATGCGGACAAGCACTTGGGCTGTCCAAGGAATACTTCATTTCCCCTCTGTGTCAGCTATTTATGTATGTTTTTAGTTAGAATTAGTGTCTTTATTACTACGTCTTCCAAGTATTGAGAGATTTGCTGGAAATATAAAACAATTCTAGAACACTTGGCATTAGCAGGACTTAGCAACACAATGCTAACATCCGTATAGACACAAACCTTTGGTGCACACCATGTGGTCCGCACCACGAATGACCGTGTCTGCAGAAATACTCAACACTTCACCAAACAAACTGAGTAGTTGCCAGTGGCTTTAACCTTTGACCTTTCCTCCTGGCTGGGTTCACAGATCATTGGCTGTTTTAATCAACAGAGGCTACAGTAGCGTAACCAGACTCACAATTCACTGGGAATTGTTTACCCTCCTTGCATTCTAATGGGGAGAACTCAGGTTAACTTTGAAACTATTGGACAGCCTTTAACCAAATAGTGTTGCAGTTTGTATGTCTACCGCTACCACAGTTTCAAAAGAAACATTCCAACATCATCAAACAGGGTTTCTATCATTAAAATGGATCTGAGAGCGATAGTCGGGCAGCGGCAGGCTAGCCTAGCAGTGGACAGAAGCAGCACCAGAAAGAGTCAGACGCAAATACCACAATAATCATATGATGCTGGAATAACAAAGATTGAGCACTGTAATGCATTTCAATGAAAACAAAAACAGAACACTTCCGGTCTTTTAAGTGGGCGTGTCACCAACAGCGTTTTGCTGTGGAGGCTGACGTAGGCAGCGCCCAGACAGAAACACCCTTTATTGTAGGTTGGGAATTACTGTAATATACTCAAAATACCCATGAACACCCCCAGAGATAAATAACAGGCAATATTATGGTGAAATCCCTGGACCTCCCCATTGACTTGCATGGAACAGTCATTCTGGTCTGCATACAGGGTGTAAAAGTCTCCAAAAATCCAATGCGAAAGTGCCCTCGGTTAAATTCCATTCTCTCTTGTCGACATTTTCTCACTTGTATCAAACTGAACAGGGAGGAAATACGGGGACATTTGTCTTCATAAAGCTGCAGTGCTTGATGTTTAGAGCTAAAAAGCCCATCATTTAACCATTTAGTCTCACAAACAGAGCGTTATTCAAAAACCTGTTTCACAGTTGGCATGGCATTCCAGTTTCTCTCATTTTAACTTTGTGTTGCACATAGGGTGAAAAGGGTTCAGTTTTATTCTCTACAGTTTTTGCCACTAAAGCAAGGGATATTTGGAACACTATAAACACATGCAGTTCCGTATAGTGTATCTATTATCATTACACGTCAATCTGTGTCATGTATAAAACCTCCTGTATCAACCAGTACTAGTCGTCCATTTGTTGTTTGGGTGGGGTGGGGAGTATGGTTCTCTGGAAGATGGAGAGGAGTGTAGATGAAGGGGGGAGAAAACAGCTTGGCACTCACTCGAGTGGATCACTGCCTTCCGCCTCGCAAACGCGATGAGGAGGAGGTGAAAGTGATAGCAGGAAAAACGAGAGGGTGCGCAGTGGGCCGATACTTAATCATGACCGCCACTGCAGCGGTGCAGATAGCGGGTCCAGGCGTCAAGGTGTTCCCCACTGATGTCCGCTGGAACAGATCGACAAGCTTGTTCTCCTCCACGTTGGGAGGGACCGGTGTGGCACGGAGCGATTAAAAAACACATGGAGCGATTTGTAACTGTCCGCTAAGCGCCAGCCGGGAGATGCTCTGTTGCTAAACTTCCCTTTAATTTATCGAAGCCAAGGCAGGGGTTGAAAATAAAAAACACCAATTTTGGACGTTATCCTGGAGCAAACTCATTAATCTTTGCGTTTTATGTTCTGAGAAAATATGGGCTTAATTGCCTTAATGATTTTCCGGTGGCATATATCTAATGTGCAGTATATTAACATGTTTACCAAAAAGGTTCATTACACAACAGGGTTGAGTTAATTGTTTCAATATGGATTAATATAGATTTTTTTTGTGATAAAATGGAAACATAATGAACCAATCCCAGCTGAACACCCCCCCACACACACAATAATGAATACAAAATATATATGTACTATAGAACCATATATAGATATATTTAGCCTATTACAATACAGAGGAAATCATGTATTGGGGGTCATAGTGTGTTTATTACAGGTGGAAGGAAATGTTTCCAGTTATTTTCGGTGTTCTTAAACACTGAGAAGCAGAAACAAACGGCCAGTATTTTTCTCATACAGGTTCTTGCTCACTGGGCCAATGCAGCTAAGTGCAGTTGTCGAGAGGCAGTCAGGCTCATTCTGTTGGACAGCTCCTCGGAAATGTGAGTCGTTCAACACAACAGTCACACCCAGACATCATAACTTATAGATTTTTAAAGCAACAAGAAACAAACAAACAAAATATACGATACTGTATAGGCTCAAAGAGGTCTTTAAAGCTATAATCAGCTATTACAAGCTAATATAAAATAATCCGGCACGTCTACAAAGCCCTGGCTTCTTAAATAGGAACAAAAACAAAGAGCTCACAACAACAACGCCACTTGACTTGTGTTTTAAATGTGTGTCATTGTGTGGGGGCGGAGCTTCTGAGGTAGTTTTTTCGCAAATGACAACCCTGCCTTTAATTAAAGCCTTATAGTGAAGACCGTGACCAGTCACAGTTGTCCTGACGGCTCCTGTCTCCTCTGGACCGAGAAGCCGTGTGTGAACAAAGGCTGCTATATTGTTGTGTACACATATATATACAACATATACACAGAAACATTGGTATATTTGAGACACATTTATCATTCATAATAGCTCCAGTTTATTTGTGTTTATGCTATTGTGTAGCATGAGTGACTGAACCACACCTATACACGTATTTAAGTTGTGTTAAAGACCTACTGAATGCATGCACCACTAAAGCACACATGACTTGCTAATGCTGCGTTCTCATGGAACACAGCAGACGGCAAACACTTTCTGGACGGCATGGCATAAAAGTCCAACGGAATGGCAGTTGCTATGGCGATGTCGCATTGCTTACAAGTAATTTAATAAAAATATATTCAACACAATTATTTAGTAGCAACTTTAGTAGCTTTATGTTATTATTTTTGTATTGTATCTAGTATTCTAGTGTTGCACCAAAAGTATTTCCTTCTCGTTGTCGATGTTTTCTCCGTGTGTGAGGGAGCTACGAACATCCGGTTGTAACTGCCGTCGATGAGGACGGCAAAAAGTTAAAATATTTTAACTTTCCACGGCATGCCGTATGCCGTCGGCGGCGTCGGCATTTGTTTTGCCGACCACCACTGATTTTGCCGCCCTGCTCTCGTCCGCTAACATGATATCCGGTCTGCCGCATGTGTTCCGTGTGAACAAAAGACACGCACTGCATTTCCTCTGTAAAAGGTAACAACAGCAAGAGCTGGTGATCACTGGTCTTTGATTTACCACGAAGACCCCCGCTCTCCCTTTCTGTTCAAGGTTCCTTTCATCTGACCTAATCAATGGTACTCCTCTAATGATGACAGGAAAGATAAGTTGAGGTGCACAACCGGGGCTGTATTAATGGGCACCTCGCAAACACCGATCAATACCTTACACACACACACTTTGAGTTCTTCAGGTCACTGTATAGTATGCTGTAGCTGTGTTCATGTTTTGTTTTCTACGCCTTAAACTAACTGTTAAAGTAATCCCAGCCATTGAGCTCAAACCTGCACACAAAGAATAAGAGGCTATTACACGGTTGCTTGGGTTCCCTTTTCGACCTGAATCGAGCAAGACAGAACATTGTTTCTCCGTCCTAAGTCGACTTTTGCCTACAGTCAGCCAGAATATTATTGCAAGGCATCATGGCACATGGTAGCTGAAGGCAATGTGACATTGGTTTGGAAATGCTTGCAACACTGATATGGGTTGTTGTAATGTTCCAGCATTTGTACTCCAAACATGCAGCACAGTAAAAAGAACACTTCTTGCTGAAATTCAGATGCCTTGAATCCTCTGTGAATTCACTACCTGTTCCCTCGCCACCAGGTCTCCCTTTCATGGTTTAACAATGGAAAGGACCGGCATGTGGCGGTCTCTTGTGGCACAGAGCCAGTGCTAAAGCACACTGTATATGCTGAACACTTTTTCAATGCTAAACTTTAGTTGAATATTGACTTGAATAATCTAAAAATTGATATGCATATGACATTATCTGCCACTGGAGCACCGGCATCTCAGACCAAAAAAATGCTCTGTGGGCCACAAACACACACACACACGCAGCTATCCGGACTATGAAAATAAGGAACAGCTTACAAACACAGTGTGATGTAATTCTCTGCTCAGGACTCCATTACTCTGCTATATCTTTACATAGTTGTTTGATGCTAAATTAATGTTTCAAATATTGAATTAAATATAGAAATATGAACACTCAGCGATCGGTATCTGTCAGTCTCCATTTCCCGCTATTTTCCATAGGCCCACAGCTAAAGAAAACACACTACAACAATCTAAATCTTACCTACAGTATGTGTCTAATTTCTAGTAAAAATACCTAACTACACTTACTATAAGACACAACCTAACAAGAGCTCTTCTATCCAGATATCATGTCTTATTTCAAGAAATCTTACAAGCAAATCTTCACTTGTTCCATTGGCAGATATATTTACTTATTTTGAGCAAATATGACCTTGTATTCATAATTTTTAAACATTGTTTTGAAGAGCCATTTTATGCAGTGCGCTCATGTGTTTGTTTAAACTACAGGGGTGATACATGCTACAGAAACTGCTGTTGCCCAACGCCAGCACTACACAGCAGCTGGGCCAGAGATAGCTAAATAACTGTCCAGCATAATGTCATTACATTATAAACTAGCAATCCGTGCTAAATGCTGCTGGGCACATTTCAATATGTTTTTTTTTTTTTTTTTTCCTTATTCACTTAAAAAAATATAAAGGATTATTACAAATTAGTTAAATTTTTGGACGATGGCCGTAAATGTAATCTTCTTTCCATAATGATTCTTTCACTTGGTGAAAAGAAAAAGATTGGTGCCATTGAAGTAAAGACGGGCTATTATACTGTTGTAACTATGGGCTGTTAAATAGTTTTGAGTCATTCTCAAGACCTTTTAGAAAAAGCCATGCTTTTAAAGTATAGTGTTTATGAATAAATCTAAATGCAGTTCATTAGTTTTCACTTTGAGGTGAAGGCATATTATTTGCAAACTTCCTTAGAGTATCTTTTTGAAACATGGACGATGCCTCTAATGACATTAATGGTATTTACCTCTCAGGCTAACTGTGTCTGAGCTCTACCCTTGAGCAGTCCGTTCGTTACGGGCCAAAGTACAAAGGTCAGAGTATAAAACGAAACAATAGGAAAAAGTAGAGTTCAAAAGAATAAAATGTTCCATAACAGGTGGGTGATTATAGGCAGGAGGACACTTTGCCAAGCCAGATATCAGTGCCCACCATGGCTGTTGTCTCCCAGCCCTGGAATATCATCCTGTTACCCTCTTGCGAGTGTCATCTTATGCATCATATGCATTCCTTATACACAGTGTTCCAAACCATGTGGTAGGCGAGCTAATGCTGCTATATCCTAAACATATTCAGACCAGTTTTTAAAGTGCGGGAAAACATTGCCTACAACACAAACTGTCACATCTCCCAAGAAGGAAGCGAAGCCTGTGTGTTAAGATTATGGAAGAGTCTTCTTCTATCCATTCAAAAGCAGTTGTCTTAAATACTGTACATTTCAGACTACCGTAGAATGTATATGTCGCAACTAAGCAGGGTTGGGAAGGTAAAATAGTGGAATCAGATCATAAGTATTTGTTTTAAATTAGATGATTACTTCTAGGACTACATTCACATTTAAAAGAGAAGTTTGCATAGGAATTATGCATAAAACAATTATCTGTTCTCTTACTAACCTTTCGTTAACGTCAAACAATAATTGATGTCTTACTTTAATCTGATCCCCTGAGCAACATAAAGGGTCACAAAAATAGAAAGAGCTGTTGCCGCCAACGCAGTAAATTGCTTTGGATGGCATTTAAAAGAAGTATTTAGGCTTGAAGTAATCTAAAAGTAATGGAAAGTAATCAGATTATGTTACTACATTTAGGTATTCAAAAAATTACATTACTGATTATAATTTGAGTCTATTAACTATAGTAACTAATGGACTACATTTAATCATGCCTACCCAATCATGCCAATCAAAAGGTGTAACGTCGGCTAGAACAGGGGTAATCAATCTTTTTTGGGCCAGGGATCCCTTAGGGAAAACATTTTCTCATACTCATTGGCAAGACATTAGCAAGAAAGTAATTCTTGCTAACTTCAAAGCTCAATTCAAAACAGTATTGCTCCGCGGACCTTTGTGGGGCCGCATCACATATTGAAATCCATTGTGAAGCTAAGTTTAGTGCTACGACTTTGTTGATGTGAGCAGTGTTCGCCACTTTGTTTTTGTTACTGTTTACGGAGCCAGGGTTGTGTAGAGGACTGCGGAGCTATACTGTTTTGATTTGAGCTCGAAGTTAGCAAGAATGACTGACCATGCCTTTAAGCATATTCTCAGAGACATTATACTGTATAAGACTATAAGGATTTTGACATGCTTCCTACCATATATTCTTAGATGCCATTGGAACTATTTGAAAATCATATTTTCTCAATTTAGCCAGTTTGATCTTATCTTCACTTGATGATTTTGTCTGACATAGGTAGTTCTCCATGCTTGCTCACTGCAGTCACTTCACTAATAGTTAAATAAAGCTAGCTATCAGCGAAATGGTTAGTTATGACCTGCGTGAAGTGATTGAATGATACATGACAAATTTACCTGATGTGTTACAATCAAATTAATAAGCTTTTTTGGCCAAACGCTAAAGTTGGTAATGACCAAAATAATTGTTCTATTGGCACAAATAGTCAAGTTTTTTTTTATTACATTTTTTTTTTTTAATGTATAATTAATTATTTTGCGGACTCCCATGCCATAGACCGCGGACCCCACTTTGAGAACCACTGGGCTAGAACACAGAAACAGACCAATAATGTAAACAGTAAACAACACACAGCTCAACAGAGTTAAGGCGTAATGTCTGTTGTATAAAGGGAACATCTTCTAACACAAATCATATATTTAGCACAATAAGGTAAGGAAAACTCAAAGAACACCTAGCACAATTAAGTGTTAGACTAGCTGCAATACCTGAATGTTCAAATAGAATGTAGATCAAATGCTTTCATGATAGCTGGGAGAAACGAGGTAGACTTAAAAATTGATTGAAGGAGAGAAGAAAATCAGTCCCATGTTTCAGCATGTGCATCTGCAGACAAATGGGGTCGTGAGCTGATGCGAATTCTAAAATAGCACAGAGGCTCAGAGATGGATCCTAATAAGCCATTATACAATTAGTATAGAATATAAAAATTATGTTTCAACACTACTAATAATTCCAGTAGCGTACTAATCCTTGTTTGAAATCTTATACTGTTTAATAACCGGCAACACGATAAAAACAAAGGGATTCTCTCCCACCCCTATCTTTTTCCCTTTTAATGGAGTCAACTGATACAGTAGATCAAACTCTTCACATAGCCAGTCGATAGTACAGCAAATCTTCTCAATGGAGAAACTCCTTCAATGCTGTCATCTTTTCTTTTTTCAATTAAGTTATGAACTGCATTCATGATATAGCCTGTTCGTTTTTCAAGTAAGTTATGAACTGCATTTATGATATAGCCTAACTGGAGAGCTTGAAATGTGAATGACAGTTGCAAGGGTGAAACAGGCAATTTCCTGCTTTGTAATAATTTACAATCTAACTAATATAATTACATTAAATCAAGAGGCCTGCAAACAATATGTGAAATTTGAAATTCGCATTCCCTTTTTCACTGTAGTCGTTTAGATGATGCTTTTATCTTAACCCACTCACAATACATTTGTCAAGGTATACTGATATGGGTGGAGACAGTGATTATTAGATAATAATAATAACACAATTAATAATAATAATATGACATAAAAATAATTATTTGTCAAATTCAGCGAATGTCTCAAGGTTTGCTAGCTGTGTATTCTGTGAGTGCTGACAGAATAATATGGTGTTGCTACCAGTTTCTACGCAGCCCTTGTTAAGTAAATGGGAACACAAACAAAGTGGTGCAGACCGCACCACACACCACTATCCCAGCTTTGGCATTGTATGTTCAATGTGGGGGGCGGGGCTTCTGAGGGAGCAGCCTATGGCGTTGAAGGGGACGGGGCTTCTGAGGGAGCACCCTATGCGTTGAAGGGGGCAGGGCTTCTGAGGGAGCAGCCTATGGCGTTGAAGGGGACGGGGCTTCTGAGGGAGCAGCCTATGGCGTTGAAGGGGACGGGGCTTCTGAGGGAGCAGCCTATGCGTTGAAGGGGGCGGGGCTTCTGAGGGAGCAGCCTATGGCGTTGAAGGGGGTGGGGCTTCTGAGGGAGCACCCTATGCATTGAAGGGGGCGGGGCTTCTGAGGGAGCAGCCTATGGCATTGAAGGGAGGTGTTTTTGTTTTGATTGAATTCAAATGTAAACAATCTTTCTCCAGAATCGCTGACTCAACCTTATTGTGTTTTAGCACCAAATATATATGAGTTTTTTTTAAATATATGGGCATTATTGGAACGCAGTATTCCCATATTTTTAGAAACATAGTTTGAAATGAAAATTTCCGCACCAAAATAAGAGAGCGTAGTAAAACCAAAATGTCCAGGGAAAATAAAATAGACTTTTTCAACTTAATGAAGTCAAATACTAGCGTTGCCGTCTATGGCATGAAGCTATCATTTTCAGTGAAATGAAGTGAAATTGAGTCAATCAGCGCTCATGAGCAGACACACGCACAGGCACACGCGCGCACACACACATGCACAAGGCCCAGCGAGTCATTTTGCAGCGTTGAGGGGAGATTGACAGATAAGATGGATGGATAGGGGCCCCGCTAATGAAACAGATGTGCGTTTTAATTGGTTCAGTCATATTTGCCAGGCATACGGCTGTTCTGCCAGGGCATTTTCTTCTCAAATTACATTTTGAAACCAATATTGCTTTTCTGAATGCATCTTGTTCATCAACGCGGAGTGGCACGCCGCTTCAGCGATTCCCGCTCGCCACAGCCCTGCAGACTATTATACCTGGAGGTTCTCTGGTCTGGGCTCGGCCTAAATTGTCTGAATGTGACGTATATTCTGTATATAGTGAAGTTATATAGTAGTTACGTGTTATTGCAATGCTGACATGTTGTGTGAGGAAATAATATATTCATTTGTTTACATAGGAGCGAATGAGATGTATTGCTGGAAAACTCTAGGGAGATTTTTAGATTTTTAACAGATAACGCCATTTTCACATCATAAAATCTAGATTTAAAAAAAAGAAACAGGAATTTTGTCAATATTAACCTCATGTGTCTCATCACAGCTCAGTCCTATTATTTACTTTACAACTTTAAAGCGCACAAAGCTTTGCTTAAAAGGTAAAGTCAGTCTGTTTGTTTCTCTGTGTGTGTTGAAACAATAATCTGATACTTCTACACAGCCCTGGCACCGTAAATAGTAACATAAACAAAGTGGCGAACACCGCTCGTATCAACAAAGCCACAGCACTACGCTTTGCTTCACAATGCATTTCGACGCGCCGCCGCGGAGAATCTCGGAGCTATTATGTTTTGCTTTGAGCTCGACGTTAGCAAGAATGACCGACCATACCTTTAAATACACAGGCAGACAAGACAGGGGAGACACGCCATTGGACAACAAGGAGAGGCAGGTGAAACTCATTAGACACGATACACAGGTGGTACTAACAACACATCCTATGAAACACAGAGGGTATGTGACTCGCCATTTACACTGCAGACAGACACACAGACATAATATGTACTCTATATATGTAGCCAGGTGCATTTTACTGTGTAGTTACTGTACTTTATTCTTGCTATTATTATTTATGATTTTAAAATAAAAGGTCTAACCAGGGACAGGGGTCGCAAATTAGCCTTGTCTCTGAATAACCTGGAACAGATGTGTTGCACATACTATAGGGTATGTGCAACACATCTGTTCCAGGTTATTGTGACCTGAGTACAGGTCATGTTACATGATTACAAAAACCATTAACTGAAATTCATTACAGTTACCAGCTAGAATAGTGGAATCATATTACGGGTATTTAATTTGTTTTTGATGATTTCTCCTAGGACTACTTGCACATTTGAAAGGGAATTTTGCAAAAGAAAAATGCATTAATCAATCAGCTGTTCTCATAAATAACCTTTCATTACCGTCAATCAATAATTTAACTAAAGTCCTACTTTATTAATATGATCCCTTGAGCAACATAAACGGTCACAAAAATAAAAAGATTTGGCACACCAATGCAGTAGATTGCTTTGGATGGCATTTCAAAGAACAATGTTTAAGCATTAAATTTAATCTAAAAGTAATGTAAACAGACTGTTATATTAAGGTAATCTGCTAATTTAACTGAATATCATTGTAGTCTGGTAACTAGTAACTGTAAGGGATTACATTTCAAAGTAACCTACCTAAGCCTGCCTGCTGAAACATAAGGGCTTAAGTACAGGTGAGACAGAAGACACACGATTGGACAACAAGGGAAGGTGAAACTCGTTACATACAGTACATACGGGTAGCAACACACTAACAATACATGAACAGTGACAGTGAGACACAAATACATTGATTAGGACAAGACTAACAGACAGGGAACAGGACATAGGGAACAGACTGTTAGTTATGTACTGTAGGAACCCATTGTCCTGCACGTTTTAGATGTCTCCATTTTCCAACACACCATTAAAATGAATGGGTCGTTATCAATCGCTGCAGAAGCCTGTTAACAATCCATTCATTTGATTCAGGTGATTTAGTAGATGCTATTTGTGTGTCTTGTAAAATAAATAAGGTTGGCGAGTGTCTTGGCATGTGCTAGTGAGTGTTGATGTCTGCCAACACGACAGGCAAGAGTCTGGGATGAAAATAGCGATGAAAAAAGAGACAGTATACGGACGCCTCCAGGATTAAAGGGAGTTGGGTCAAGAATATAGTCGGCTATTGCAAGATAATTGTAAACTAATACACTTCAAATTCACCAAATATCTCCTCGCTTTTTGCTATCTTATCGTTCTGTGTTTGATGTGTGATGCGGCACAAGTTACCAAGCATTCTCGAGAATAACTGACCCGGCTTTTAAATGTGATGATAATCTTCTCCAAACCACTAGGGGTCAGCATTTCAAAGTAATTTAGCCTATTTATAACATTAAGGCAAGAATACAGTAGCACAACTCAACTTAACTGATAAAATACTGAGAGCCAACAACACTGTGCCATATCAACAAGAAAACAGCCAGTCAGCCAAACAATATCAACGCCATATGGAACGGTACAGGCTATGGTAGTTGTAAGGCAACTGTTATGCATCGGAGCAAGTGCAAGCCAGACTACAAGAAACAAAAAAACCAGGGAATAGCCTTGACCTGCGTTTAGTTACAAGTAGGGCCCGGTCACATAGAGACGCGTTGTTAGACAGTCATTGTCAGCAACTCCATTGGTTTCCTATGGTACCCTGTGCCTGTGTGCTCTTCTCTTGCGCACTACTCGTCAATACTCTTGACCCAGGCAGCTAACCTCAGTGTGATCGGGGCCGTAGGCCACCATACAGTACAGAATACACAATACATAGCAGCACTGTGAAATAATAACTGATTATAAACCCATCCTAAATGCTTATTGCTACACACACATAACTTAGTGGTGTGCTTGGGACACACACTGGCGAGATTAACAGCTTTGAATTGTCCAAAGGTCATTATGCCCAATTTGGTTTACTCACCAGTCCATTAGAAACTTTGAGTCAGCATCGAGCATAATCTATTTACAGTTGCTACCCTTCTGATTCAATCGGGTGAGCAGCACGCGTTGCCAGTGCACTGGATGCATAAAAATAAAAAACAATTCACATATTCACCGTAAGTAAATGCCTTATAGCCTATGCCTTCAGCACATCATCAGAGTTCACAGCCTTGTGCAAACAGCGCTCGTTTAACAATCATTTTCTATGCTCACATGGCAATAAAGATGTTTTTCAATAGACTTTATGTGAATACTGTTAATACTGTAGTTCTTTATACAGTACAGTGTGGATAATTAAACATATACTCAATAGTTTGTTATAACTTATATCATACCAAGTATTTCTGTCCCTAATGATGATAAGGTGGCTATTTTATTAGTAACCATTAACCTAGGCTGCAGTAATAACAAATGTTACACATAAACAGATGCTATTAAATACTTATTTTTCTCTTCTTGCATAAATCTAGTAACCCTTGAAAATCATTACAACTGCAATCAAAAGTGCAACATCAATAGTACATTTATAGCTGGGTTTTACAGGCCTACTACCCAATGAATATGAAAAGAAGTGTGGTGGTAACCGTTAGGATTAAATAATAACACAAGATGGACAGAATTAACTTTATGGCAGGGGTAGAAAATCATTTTGATGGCCTTGCTCTGGAACACAGTTTTGCGGAGGGCACAGTGTGTGTGTGTGTGTGTGTGGCGGGGGGTGTAGAGAACCAGGCCAGAGACACAGTAGTGTCAGCCTCTTCCGTCCATTAGCACTGTCACATAAGCAACTCTGTGCTGAACATCTGATACATATATCTGTACCCCATACTTAAGCTTGACAGCACTTTCCGGAAGTGATGCTCTACAGTAGGTTAAGTATATAAGTATATATTATACACACTATGTATACACAACAATATAGCAGCCTTTAATTGGCTTCTGTAATGATTCAGTCAATTTATTGTGATGTTTGATATTTTAACGTTACCCATTTACTCAACCTCTTCTGGCGATTGCTGCCATGCAAGGCGCGACCAACCACCGGGAGCAGTTAGGCTTAGGTGTCTTGCTCAAGGACACCTCGACACTCTGTGAGGAGTTGGCCGGGATTGAACCAGTAACTTTTGGATCACCTGTCGCCCCGCTCTACTCACTGCACCACTGTTGTTATTTCATAACTCATCATTAAAAATATATTATCCATGCATTTTCACCATTATAATGAATAGGGGGGCTCTATGACTATTATTAATTTGGGAGTAGGGCATTGTTATTATTCTTTTGTACCTTTACATCGTAACTTCTTGAAGACAAGTCCAGGGCGCTAGCATTGAGTGCTGCATGCTCGTGAGAGGTTGGACTCTGTGTGCACTGTGAATAATTGATGCCTTGATGCCTTGATTCAGACACAAAATGGCTCTTCCTATCCTCCATCTAACACACTGCTGGACTCTTAGTCCTCCCGAGATGCAGGATGCACTGAGGGGCAGGTTGTGCGCGTGGCTCTCAGGCACACAGCAAGTGTCCATGATGTTGCCATCTGGAGGTAATCAAATACGTTGAGTGGGCATATTAAAATTCTGTTTACCAACCCTCACAATCAAGGCTTGGTCAAATTTAGGGAATTCAGGGGCCTCTACCTACCACTGCCTGTTTGTTCTGCGTGAGCTCTGAAAAAGTTATCTGGTGTTTTTACACACGCTCTGTAAATGGGAACACAAACAAAATTGTGTCTTGGCAATGTGTGTCCAGTGTTTGGTGGGGTGGAGCTTCTGAGGGAGCACTCCATGGCAATGAACGGCGAGGTGTTGATGTTTGATCCAGATCACCTTTAACGCTGTGCGTTTTCCCCTCTGTGCCTCGTTGACAGAGGCAGTCATACGCAGTCCCTCTCTCCTCCCAGCAGAAGATGGACAATGCACTTACTGCCTCTTCATGAGGAGGCACTTCTCCTTGGGTGGGGGGGCTGTCTGTGGCATCTCCTGCCTCATCTTATGCTGGCGGGCTCGATGTTCCTCGACCGCTCCCCGTTCACTGCGCTTTTTGTTTGTTCTTGTTAGCGAAGCGGCGTCGTACAAATCCCACAATTAAAGAGGCTTTGCGTTCTGAGAACATGGACGCTGAGTAGAGCCGCATGCGAGGGGCTGTCCTGTACTGTATGCTACTCAGGGTGCTCAGCTCAGCTGGGCTAACTGTTGCCGCAGCGATAAGAATCTGGGCTTGTCGCGTCTCAGCAATAATGAACTGTATTGTACTGTGAATTGCCTTGCCGCCATGGTGCACGTTTGTGGTCCCATTGACTTGACCACAAAACAATTACTCTGTCAGCTTTCCATCCTAAATGGTCAATTGCCTGTCTGTAAACAATGGAGTCATAGTTTTCCTTTGGAGCTCCTTCCCAGGATACGCATAAAGCACTTATGACTTGACAGCTATAGCTGTCCGTCACCTTTTGTTGTTTTGGCTCCTTCAGGATTATGAACATTAATTGGTGCCCAAGGGAACGGTTTAAATGTGCTTGGGGTTTTTAAATTATTATTTGAAAGAATTTGACTCTTGTGTTGCGGTCTCTCTCGCTCTCTCTCTATGGTTTTGTAAGCTCTTGCCAGTCCTTAAAGATGCTGTTGCTGATATATGTGTCTTTTGTTAGTCGCGTTCTGCTTACTCCAACCTCCTGCCGCTGCTGAAAATAGTAGGAAGCTCTCTCTCCATCCCAGCGGGCTGACAGGAGCTCCCACATTCCCCTACGTCGGATTATGCTAATGAGGCGGAAGCTTCTTACGTATATAGTATAGCCTCATATAATTTCACCATGGAGAGCTCACCTGACCGCTAACTCACACTTATCTGTTGTGACGCCATGCTTCCTGCAAACATGATATAGGAGTCATTAAAGGCAGGGTCTGTCAACACTTGCTAATGTCGACCTGAAATCAAAACTCAAACGCCTCTCCCTTAAATGCCATAGGATGCTCCTGCAGAAGCTCCGTCCCACACATTGGAAACACACAGTAGGACATTGTTTTTTGCCACTTTGTTTGTATTCCCATTTAATAATAGGTTTTCCAGCATGCACAAGGAGCGGGAGATATTTGACAAAAAGTGTACAATCGCAGACTGTACCTTTACAGAAAATAGCCAAGGGTTTTTTTAAGTGAACGTGTGTTATTAATGGCTGCACGAGGGCTGTGATGAGCAAAACCTGCTCTGCCCACAAAAACAACAGTAGTGACAAAAACATGCGTGCTGTCCATGCATTCTAGCAAGCACTCCATCCATTAACCTGACAGAATAGCACACTAATTTTGCACATTGTGCAATTTATGCAAATAATGCACGTACAGTACACTAAATGGAAATAATACAAAGGCTTCCAAACGCTTCACAAATCAGGCAACAATAGCTGGCTAAATGCAACACAATATTCCATTAAGGCGTGTCCAAACGTCTTAAAGAGATTTAGGCTACACGGGGAAACTTTACATTCATTCGCAGGCGATTCTTCACCACAGGCTCCAGCCGGCCAGCGATGGTCCCGCGCCACCAGCCAGACAGACTGTACAAAAGGTACACACCTGGGCCACTGTAACCCATACAGTGGAAGGATGGAGGGAGAGAGAGAGAGAGAGAGAGAGAGAGAGAGAGAGAGAGAGGGGGGAGGCTGAGAGATCAAGAGAGGGAGAGAGAGTGGGTGAGAGAAAAAGGAGGAAAGAGGGAATAGAGGATGAGAGAGAGGGAGAGATATAAACGGAGAGAGATGCAGGAGTCACATCTCCATGAAACACACACACTCACAGAGAAACTACATTAGTGTACAGTGTACACACACACATAAGCAACTAGAGGCGAGAATGTACACACATAGGTACACATAAAACAAACACACATGCATATTACATTGACCACAAGACACACAGGGACACATACGTGGCGCTCACTTCCAAGAGAGCAGCCCAGGACCTGTGTTGTGTCTCGTGACCCATTTTGTGCCCTGAGGCAGTACACAGCGAGCGCACGCAGGCGGGAATGGCGACGTAAACACGTCAAGTCACCCCGCCACAGATTATCAACACGGTATTGCGGAACATCTAACTTTAAACTGGATCGCAATTTTCTCAGGGGTGCCAGAGCCCTTAGGCCCATAAAACGCTGCCTCTCCTTATAAGATATACTCACAATGTGACCCTCCACACCACTAAACACGCATTCGCAATGCCAGGCTGTGTTTATGGCTCCTTTAATGGGTGCCATTATGTGTGCATTAGACGGGGGCATCATGCCCTGAACTCTGGAGAGCTTTTTAAAGCGGTTCACGGGTGGGAAACTAAAGTAAAGTTGGATTTGTGGCTGCAGCTCGCTGACTGTGTGTTTATATTGACGTGTGTGTTACATGGGCACACACACACACAAAAGAATACATGTACACAAACACACTGTGGTGAACGTGTCACCTAATCGGGTCTGGTGTTTACATACGCCATTGCAACTTATCGGAATTGATGATGATTCATTATCTCATTAGCTCATAATGTAACATGTCCCGCTATCAAATGGCTAAAACCGGCTAGCTTAGTTGTAGGTACAACGGAGAGTGACACATTAAAACAACCAGGAAGTAATCAGGTTTAATGGTTTACATGGAAGAATTCTTCTTTTAATTGGGTCATGGAACGGGTTATACTTACCACTCTGCTTTGCAATGAAATTCTGATTGGGTTGGCCATTTCTCTTCAGATCGTGGTGTTTAAATGGAGCTTCTTTTTTTGGGTTGGGCTTTTAACCCGATTCTGACCGGAATGGGTCCATGCAAACCCAGCCAATGTCAACTATTCATAGTCTGTTGTGTACACGTACTAAGGGATGCTATGACGACCAGACAAACACAGCCTATTCAGAACAGGGGGAACTGAGAAGGTCCAGCAACAACATCTGTGTGCTTGCGTGCGATTCTTTTTCAGGGACCCCCTTGTAGCCAGAACTTACACAGTTCCACATTAGCCCCAGACGAGTCCGGCGATCGATTTGTAGCTTAGGCGTACTTTCGGTACATCGCCGGATTGATCTATACCCGAGCGGGAACCTCCAGTGCTGAGAAATGAATAGAACTCAATAGTGTCTGCAGTTCATCGAATGGCCACTTTAGGGAGGAGTCTGTGTGGGGGAGTGGGTACAGCACAAAGTGAAGAGTGTCTGCTTCAGGGCTGAGGACCAGAGCTTTCTGTGCGAGGAGCTCCTGTGTGGTTAGACTAATGAGGCTCCGCGTAGAGGCTGCCTAACTGGCTGGCTGGCTGGCTCGGAGTGACAGGGAGGATTTACTCCTGAGGATGGACTGTCGCCAGGGAGACAGCATCTGTCTCTCAATGGTGAGATGCTGTCATAGACACAGAGGTAGAATGTACACACACACACACATACAAACATATAGAGTACAGAAGCGCACACACATGGACTTTTATTACCTCTCAATGCTGACAGTCCCAAGCGTCAGTAATAGTATTCCTTCAGAGTGTAGTTTCAGGGCAACCCGACGCGACAATCCAGTTGGGGTTGAGTCTCAAAAAGCAATGAGATGGGCAATATAGTAGGACTTTCAAAGACACTTCAAAGTAATTTGTAAACCAGAAACGTGTGTAATTGTATTTGCAAGATATGGCTTGTCTGGCTTTCATATGTCACAATAAAATACCGGTATTTATCTAAAATATAAGATACGCTTAATATAAGATTTAACAATTTAGATAACTCAGGGATCTTTTGAATGATGTCGTCTTTAATTTCCAGTTCTTTGGAAGTTTGGTAGTCACTCTGCCTGAAAGGTAAATCTTTGAAAACCTCCTAAGAATGTAATTTAGAGTCTTCATAGAGTGACCATCAAAATGTTTAATTCCACATTTTCTATTCACTAAAATGTATCTTTGTGCATTAGGGTAAAGCTGTAATGCAGGAAACTTGCTAACAGTAGGGTGACCATATTTTGGTTTTCTAAAAAGAGGACAAAGGAGGTTTGCCACTTCATTTATGTTACTATTTACGGAGCCAGTGCTGTGTAGAGGTATCAGATTTTGTTTTTCAGCACGCACAGAGCATGGTAAGCTAGTGAAATGTGAGGAGATATTTGTTGAATTTGACAAAAAGTGTATTAATAACATTTAGCTTGCAATAGCTGAATATACCTTCTCAAAAAGTAACCTATCCAACCCTTCATGGTGGTTAGCTGGATACATATAATTGGTGCAAGTTGCTTCGGATAAGCACACACTATTTATAAGCACAATTGGAATACTAACACGTTGCATAGTCCAACCTGAATGTTGTAATGTTATTAATTTCGGATAATGGTGCAGGCTTTTTGTTTGACCTACCGACTTCAATTTGCATGTTGTTTACATTGTGCCAGATACACCTCAATACAATGCCCACATAATACTCAGACATAAATGTGAACCTTGCAACCTGCAGTTCATTCACTGTGAAAGAGTGTGAGAGAATGCCAAGGCCACTAAATACCCTTTACAGTACAGTATATTAGCAGCATGTGTATAGGTCTTTAAAACAATCAGACATGTGTCTCTGCTGGGTGTGAAGTACAACGTTTATTAACACTATAAACGCTGTGGCCGTATACCTACTATTAGCGCGGCTGGAGGGGTCTGCAGACCGCCTAGTCTTCAGACAGTGCCACTGTTACCGACATATAAAGACGGCTAGATGGTGCTTCTTGCTGGACCCTAACAGAGCCAATTGTTTGGGCATTGGGCCAACTTGTGTTTGGCAGTGCTGAAAGAAGGTAGCCTATTATAAAACTCGACTGAGAAAAGGTAATGTAAAGGTAAATGTGCTTTTATTGCCACATACACGTACATTACATACATGCAGTGGGCAGCCACTGTGCAGCGCACGGGGACAACCTCCAGATATATGCCAGTGTCTCTGGTCAATGGACTGACAGGAGAGAGTGGACCTGACGTGGCTGAACAAGATGGCCAAGACTTCAGACAACCTTTTAATGGTGAGACAATGTTATTTTGTACTCAAACTTTGGGTTAGGTTATTAATAGGGTAACAATAAGTCTATGTAAGACATTTCAGACGCTTTGTTGGTTTCCAAAAAGTTTGTCTGCTAAGTCACCTAATATTTATTCATTTATCATTTTTGATAAATGTTGTCATTTTGTACAGAACTTTATTCTCCTTTGGCGTTTTTAAAATGTGATTTATAAAGATATTGACGTTTGACATTTCCACTCTATTGTTACATTCTCTCTTGTTTTGTTTCCAGGAAGGCTTTCTATTCGCAGAGGGCATGGATGTGTGTGTCTAATATCTCATCTGAGGAGTAAACATGTTCCTGGCTGGAGTACGGTTACGCTGTCAGAACCCCTGAAACACCAGGCTGCAACAGGCTGGTCAGGAAAGACCCAAGGGGAAACGCAATTCTGCCAAACATCTGTCGAGCGGACATCGACGTGTGTTGAAATGTATCTGAAGCAGTGCAGTTGTGGAAGTTAAGGCTGTTTAAGTATGTAGATCATTTTTGCATTTTGAATTACCGGAGAATTAAAATAAGGTGATCGCTATCAGGTTAATCCTATGAAATTACATGCTCGGGAAAACTCACCGAGGTCAAACTTCATGCCAGAGCAACTTGAGCTAAGTTGTACTTTGTGATCTGTGCTGACCTTGTAAGAAACACCTGACAAAGTAGTTTGATCGTTTACAAGGATGATTAAAATCACCACTATCTGCCTGTCATTCACCCCCCCTCACCAACATAATCCATGCATTGTTTGCTTTGATACGCTACAGAACCTGCGCTTACTTATCATTCCGTTCCAAAGTTCTGTATATTTACCTAACGCTGAACCAATCACACTGTTCACCAGAGGTAATCAACGGTGAAATCGCATCACCTGCCTAGCAGCCGTTCATGAAATACATTTCTGTTAACTGCAACCAAGAAGGCATCTGACAAGATTTGCAGCATACGTTGCCCCTGCTAGCTCAGTGTGAGGTGCTTTTCAAACTCTGGAGGCCGTTTTATTGGTTTTGTTCAGCAGGATATCATCTGGAATTGAAGCCCTCTGCGCCTTTATAAAAACAGCATGTGTTTAAGTTGTTAGCAGCAGATACTGAACATTTAATTTAATTCTGTCCTCTGCATGTAGCCTGTTGGTTGTTTGACTGCATTGGGCACGGCAGGAACTCTCTACACACCTTAAATGCAAAAAAAGATGGGGCCGATGATGGGCTAAACAGTCTTTGTGTATATATTTGCATGCACAAATAGTGTTTTTCGCTTGAAATCTTTTTTCTTTGTTTTTATTGTTGTGGTCTTTGCATTCATTTCTCTGATTAAGCCCACTAGGGTCTAAAAGTCCCAGGAACATTCTTATTAGATATATTGTGTGCTGATTATGATATCAAAACACTTCTACTTCAATATTCCTTACGTAAGCTTTTCTCTTTCATGTCGGAATTCAAAGCTTTGCTGGAAGTCTTATTTCCAATGTCGCATTTGTCCCAATGAATAAGTATTCTGACAGTTGTCACATTCCACTGCAGCAGCAATATAAGAAGTCAAGGGAAGTTATAATTTTAGCAACCTATATCAACAAACTGAAAATTCTCACACACGACGACTATGTTTTTCAAAAGAACAAGACATAATTTATATTGTTGCTGACTCCAGTTTCAGCAATCCATTGATCTTTCATTTATTAATAATTTATAGTTATGGTTGAGTAAAACTTAATGACCCTTTGCATAAGTTGCAGCAAACAATATCCAAAAGAGTACATGTTACAAATACTTGTGATACTGTGCCATATCACAGTATTCAGCTGTAACTTAAAAGCACACTTGCCACAGGATCAATACCCCTTTTAACCATTAAAAAAGTATTCAGAAAAGGATAGGCATGTAGTACGATTCTGCCCGAAATGAATGAATTAAAGGGGTGGTGCCAACTTCTCGCTAACAGCTAAAAGTTCCTCTTTACAAGAAGCAGGTACGGCATTTTCTGACACTTGCAGCCCTTTTGTACCATTGTAACACAAGCAAGCACATCGGAAACCCCTTCGGCCAAATAGGTCTAAAGTGGGACGCCACTCAATGGCAAAGCCTGCCGCCAGTCCGCCGTCATTTGCAATGTAGATGGCAGACGATATATTATTGATGCTCCATTCCTGACAGGTTTGACCATCTTCTCTAGCTCATGGATATTTTAGTAGCACTTCTATCAGACGATGACCACATGACCCACACCAGAACCTTGTGGAAGTCACCAGTGCAGCGCCGGGCTTCCACAGCTGCAGCCCAGCATACATACAGTATTGTTTCGCCCTGTGTTTCATCCATGTGCCGAGCTACCAACCAACTCATACGTATATCTACGGTGGCCATGTATATCTACACACATATATTTGTATGTGTGTTTGTAATGTAGTGTATCTACGCACTATACACACAAATATATGTGTGTGTGTGATGGGAGAGACTACAGGCTGACACTGGATGTGTCTCTTAACTCAATGTATAAACTCAATAAGGAGACATGAAGAGGGGCTAACAGCTCCTTCTGCTTGGTCCCCAGGCCTCACTCCAAGTCCTGGGGCAAGAGAGAGGTTAGGGGACGAGATTCCATTACCCAGTAATCAATTCCACAACGTCAGTTCTCTGGATTCCAATCTATCTCTGGTGTTAAGGTAGTCAGCTATTGCAAGCCAATTATAAGCTAATACACCTTTTTTTGTCAAATCCACCAAATATCTCCTCGCATTTCTTTAGCTTATCCTTATCTGGAAAAATACTAGAAAAAATAAGTATGGTCTTTTTACACTTCCCAATGGAGCGTGGCCAGACCATATTCACCAAGTGAATATTGAGCCTGGCTCAACTAGGCTAATTCTGTACATCATGTCTTCATAGAACCATATAGGCCAAAGCTACTGTACATACAGTACAGTAACCTAGCATCTACGGAGCCAACAGTACATGTATCTTGTACCTATGGGTTGTGTTTTAGAAGATGCTCCACCAGAAAGGAACAAGGCATGAATCTTCGATATATTTGAGAAGCACTAAAACAAAACGAATGTAGCGCAATCTTTATGCAGAAAGTAATAAATAAAGCTCATTTTATGTGACTTATGTGCTTGTACAGTACGTATGGGCACCACAAATAAGATATTAAGCAAGACACTGCACTTTAAAATGCATTTACTAGATCACATTTCTGCATCATTCCTTCCGCATGGAAGTAGACATTTTTACCAGCTTCTCCAGTGGGAACGTCGGTTAATAGAGACAGCAGAAAAAAAGGCTTTAGTAATAGTTTATAGAGTTTAATCATGAAGGTTAGTGTTTATAAAGAAAGTCCAGCTCAACGTGCAAATGTTTGGCCGCGTTCTACTTAATGCATTACAGAACATTCCATCATGTACTGTATTGGCGTCACACCTAGTCTCATGCCTTATGTAAACAAAGAATATAGCGCCACACACTCTTGACATCCATCAAAGGAGATAAGGTGCACAAGCTGACGTGCCGAGCCAAAAACCCTGAACCCACACTGAACCCAGAGGTTTTAAATATCTTCACCCTAGAAGGTTTTGCTAAACATCATCTTTCGTGATTGTATTCAGTTTGCATGTGGATGAAAGGCCTAACCGCGTGTAGAAAAATATACATTTATAAAAATAGCCCCTGTAAGCATGTCAGCGCTATCGGGCAGTGGGGAACAAGATTTTCATTGATTGTCACTAACTCTACAGTGTATGCAATTACGCCATGATGCTAGGTCCTAATTTCAGACTTCTCTTCTTTTAAAGTGTACCTGCACCCCAGCTTTGAACTCTGAACCTGACTCCACCTTTAAAGTGTAGCTGCACCCCAGCTCTGAACTCTGAACCAGACTCCACCTTTAAAGTGTAACTGCACCCCAGCTCTGAGCCTGACTCCACCCACTAAAACTTTGAAAAATGCGTCAAAGAGCTGAGTGAGGGGAGTGGAGGGGCTGAGATTAAGTCCTTTTGGTGCTCTCCCTGCCTTGGGCTTTCCATGTACGCACATGGAAGGACAGGGAGCTCTCAGAACGGACCCATGCCTCCAAGTATAAATAACGTTGAATGCTAATAAAATACTCTTTGAGACTGGCCCTGACTGAACTGTTTTATTTTTGCTCTGTTCTAACCTTCCGGTTACTCAAAAGCACTTTACATTATATCCTCACATTCACCCATATTTACACTCCGATGGCGGTGGCACCTGACTATTTATTCCGACTGCTCAAGGACACCGATACTTGGTGAAGAGCGGGGTTCGAATCAGCAACTTCTAGATCACCTGTTGCCTAGCTCTACCCATTAAGCAATCATTGTCCCAAGTATGTATGTAAGTAAGTAAAATGTATTTAGCACTTATTCACTTATAGACAAGAGCCACTAAGTGCTTTACTGTATAACAAGTGCAAAAACAACTGGAAATAAATAAAACAAGGACCAATAAAACAAACAGCATCATTTTACAGGTAACTACACAAATCAAATACAGTTAACAAGACATGTTACACCAGAGGGTTCACATGGACCTGAACACTATGTATCCTGGCCGGTTGTTTTAATTAAGTGTCCTGTTTTCGAATTTGCGCATTGAAAACGTCTTATCCCCAAAAGTTTTATTCTGAGAAATCTCTTTGCCAGGCTCCAAATAAAAATCTCAGGCAAAGAACTCAGACATTGCCAAGGCTAGGGTAGTGTGCGTCAGAAGGACGCAGACAGACCCACAACGCACTAGGTCTGGACACGCTCCACTGGGAAGTGTTTGCATTCGTTTTCTCCTAGGTGGAAGACGTGGTTAATTCTGAAACTATTGGAGCAGCAATCGCTTCATATAGATGTAGTGCCTCTAGTCCTAATCCGATATAGCAATAAAGACCCTAACATCTACCTAGGTTCGTGAGTGGTTTACCTTTGTTAACTCGCAAGGAGTGGTGGTTAAGTTGAAAAGTTGACAGTTTTATTGCCTTACATTATAGTATTAACATTTACATATTGCTAATATCCATAAAGAATTTAAACAAAATAGAGCTCTTTAACGTACAAATGAAATAGAGGAAAAAAACAAGAATTGTCCTTAGAGATTCAAATCCTTGTATAAAGGCGATGATATCCAGTGTTCAGTTCCTTGTTCTCATGTGTGTGTGGTGCATGTATCAGTCCAAAGATGTAGGTTCCTTGTCCGTGTGTGTTATGGGTACTACTACTATGACTATTTCTACCCGAGTGGAGCTAATGGTGTGTACGTGGTCTTATCTGGTGTCTGGTGAATGAATCAAGCAAGTCAGGTATCTTGGGAGACAGGTCATACGGTAGGCCACACCGCTTTCACGACTGTCCACAATCTCACTGGGCTTGGCTCGCCATCAAAAGGATCCTTCAGACTCAATCTGGTCATTCAAAAAAACCAATCAACACAAACAGTGCAGAGTAATCAATTATTCTGTTCTATTATAACATGAGACCTCTTAACTTGTTTCCTTCATTTATAAAGTCTTACAATGTGAAATCTATAGCTCATTACAATTAAATAATCAATTGTTTTGATATTTATTGTACTGTATCACCAATAAATTAATTATTTATCTTCATCCACTAATCCTCTACTTATCCATTTGTAATCATGTAACATATCTCTTGATTTTTATAAAATATATATTTTATAACCAATATTATTCAAACACCATATAGATATTATGATTATGCTGCATTTACCTACTAAAGTGGCTTTAATATTAACAATGCCACACACCTCAGCTTATCATGCTGTTAGCTGCCCCACTGACTAAAGCTTAGTTAGCATCGCAAGCTACTCTAGTAACCAGGGCTAGCGATTATGTTAGCGATCTTTTAGAACATTTACAATGACACAATATGCACCAAAGTATGTAATAAACATTATACAACATTCTCATAACCCCGATTGGTTTCTATGAAAAGTATCTTAACTTAAAGTATGTCTCATAGTCAAAAGCAATTGACTAGCAAATAACATGTGACTTAACTCACCGGAGTTTCAATTGCTTATTCGGTTTCAAGGACTTCTTTCACGCTTACTGCGGGGATGCGTTGATACAAGAACTGCTTTAACAGTGTCTTAACTTGGAAATAATCATATATTTCGGCTGTATGGTTTTGTTTAGTAGCACGTTTTCACGGCACATGTAGCAAGTGATGTCTAGTTGAAAAAATGATGACTCGCATACTACTCTCAAACATTCAGATGGAAGCAGCATGCCACTACACCTCTAAATGATATACTGGTATTAGTAGCCCTATATTTCACATGGGTTACATAGATGTATCACCATTTTGAAACGAACAGTTGACATCACACTGGGCTGGATAATGGTCTAAGCAAGCTACACGAATGCAAACTAAAGTGCTAAACGCGTATCTGCGTATTTTCAGCACATAAAAAGTTCTCGTTTGAATATTTGCTACTAACACCAAGATCTGCGTGTCAGTTGGTGCGCTGAGCCTTTTCAGATGAAATGGCAGGCACGCCTGCGCTGCGTTACACAAAATAGGACAACACATTTTACTACGCAAGTACGCATCAAACCCTCCTTGCTTAGCTTGATGTGTTCCCTCCCCCACTGGGCCCTGATTGGTCTACTGAGTGAATGCTAATGCGAACAGGTTTCCAGACTTTAATCCAGACATCCCAACCTGCTGGCACTCATTAACGAGAATCATCGTTGTCTGTCCAATACCCCGCCCCCCCTTCCCTGAGAACAAGTGATGATTGATTGATTGATTGATTGAATGATTGATTGATTGATTGATTGATTGATTGATAAGCTTAAACTAATTGAAATACTCAAGCATGTCCATCTGTCTGGAGCTCAAAAACATTCAAGGTAGGACTCGTTAAATTTAAGGTCAGGCCTGCTCTATCCAAGGTCGGGCCCATTCTATTCAAAGTTGGACTTGTTCTATTCAAGGTCATGTCCTGTCTATTCAAGGTCTGTTCTAGGTGGAACCTGTTCTACTCAAGATCTGGCCTGTTCTATTCAAAGTTGGACTTGTTCTATTCAAGGTCATGTCCTGTCTATTCAAGGTCTGTTCTAGGTGGAACCTGTTTTACTCAAGATCTGGCCTGTTCTATTCAAAGTTGGACTTGTTCTATTCAAGGTCAGGCCCATTCTATTCAAGGTCTGTTCTAGGTGGAACCTGTTCTACTCAAGATCTGGCTTGTTCTATTCAAGGTCAGGCCCATTCTATTCAAGGTAGGTCCATTCTATTCAAGGTAGGTCCATTCAAGGTAGGCCTGTTTTATCATTTATAGGTCAAGTTCAAGCCTGTGCTATCATCTACAGATCTATACAAACTGCTCCTCACGAACACTGTCTCTCACACCCACCTCCATTCAATTTGCTAGTCACTGTTCTCAGTGCATGCAAGCTAATGGTTAGCTTCATTCATTATAGCTAAAGAGCTGCTTTACTGTCCATGTCAAAAAAGCCCATTCCGTTTTTTTCCATAGATGTCACACTAGAGCACCAGCATCCACATTAACCTTAAAATTAACAAAAGATTAAAGGTATAGTCACCCTGTCACTGACCATAACAAATACAATACACCTGTACTGTACCTCTGGTTTGAAGGAGGAGCTTTTATACATGTATTTCTGCGATTAGACCCATACTGGTGGCAGATTCCCTAAAGTGACTACAACAATCATCTTCCATCAGTCTGATGTGTACATGTATAATCAGCGAATGTAAGCTAATAGTGAACTTTTTGTCAAACTCAGCTACTATATCCTCAAGGTGTGCTAGCTGGCCGTTTCATGTGCGTGTTGAAAACATAATCTGGTGTTTCTAACTGGCTCTGTAAATGGAAGCACAAAGTGACCGCACCACACAACAATATCCCAGCATTTGCAATGTGTATCCGTTCCCTGTGTGTGTGGGACGAGGATGGGGGGTGGGGTGGGGGGGGTTAACGGAGCTTCCAAAGGAGCCTACAATGGCATTGACGGAAGAGGTGTTTTTGTTTTGATGGAGTGCACCCAGCATGATTGAGTATCCCTTTCTTTAAGTGCTTTACCCTAAAGGCAAACAAAGTGTCCTTTATTGCCCCCAAAACTCCACCGAACCACACTGTTTATGTTTGCATCTCAGCTGTGCCCAGCAGTGAGTAAAGTGCAGTGCACGGGGAGGAGTAGAGGCCAGCGAAGGTCACTCAGTGCTCAGGTGCGGGCAGTGTTTCAGTTCCAGAACAAGTAGACTGGTGCTGAAAAATGAATACAACGCGAATGTACCCAAATATGCAGTTCCTTGAATGGCCATTTGAGGCTGGATGTAAAAGGGAGTCAAGACCCATCGACTCCAATGTTTATTACAGCAGAAATAAAGATGTTTATAACCTGGTTAAAAAATGTTTTGGTGCATAACTCCATAGTCTCCCCGTTCATGACAACTCTGCAGAGGGTGAATTTTGTTTACAACTCATTGTTGAGTTAAAAATATATGAAGCCATACAATACATGTATACCATTATCATGGCTAGAGGGGAATAACGATGGCGGTGGCCAGAGACTGCAACAGCTCACAGTCTTCAAACCTGCTCTTAAGAAAACCTATGGGTGACATCACGGAGAGTCTACTCTACACTGTAGGTTCCAGAATTTGTGTGTGTGTGTGTGTGTGTGTGTGTGTGTGTGTGTGTGCGTGTGTGCGTGTGTGTGTGTCTAGTTGCAGAAACACACATACAGAAGAAGCATTTTAAATAGTTCAGACTGACGGGTCCAGATGTACACAGAGGCTGTCTTGTAGCAAGAAAGGCAACAAAGAATCATATAATGTATTATTCCCGCTCACAGTTATTCTCCACAAAGCTTCAGCGGCAGAAATAAGAAAATGCAAGTCACTGCATTGCCCCTTCTGACACTATTTCGGTTCGAGGCTCATGCTCTTTCTATCGATTTCCTTCCTGATTCTCGTCCACACACAATAACACAGGTTTAATGTAATTGTGGAGCTGAATGTGTGGGAGCCACACTTGCTTGTTGTGTTACGCGGCCTGCTCTGTTTTAATTCATTTTGACAGCGTGAGCCAGTGTCAACCGCTGATATGACACCTGTGATCATACCTGGGGAAGTGTCACATTGACACTTCATGGAACAATGGGCTGGGGGGGTCACATACATTCTGCCTGTCCTCTCACACACACACACGTGTGTGCTGATTATTTAGCTTCCCTGGCAATGTCGCACCTAGACATTAGATTATACAAACACAGGAGAAATCAGAACTGCAATTCAGTCAGGACCACTTTTAGTCAAATCAAGTATTTTATTTACACTGTAATTTAACTGCAAAAACTATATCTAATTTAGTGTGATAATCTTGTTTTTAGATTTAACATGTATACATGTTAAATGAATATTAGAAACAAGTCCAACTATAGTTGGACTTGTTTCTAATATTCATTTAATTTAAGAAATCTTATAAAGTGAATTTCATTTACTGTACTGCACTGGCAGCCAGTTTCACTTGTTTTAAGCTTTAGTAAGCTCATGGTAAATGCATGGACTGCATTTATATTTACAGTGGTTTGCTTCACATTCACCCATTCACACACCGATGGTGATTGCTGCCCTGCAAGGTGCAACCAACCACCGCAAATGAATGGGTCATTATAACAAGCTATTCGTGTGAATCAGCTGTGTTGGAGCAGGGAGACATCTAAAACATGTAGGGCAGCAGCCCTCTAGGACCAGGATTGGGGACCCCTGTTGTAGTGCATCAAACATGTACATAATCATAACAGGCCTAGATTTAGTTTCATATAATATTATTTTATTATCAAAATAAATCAAATCTTCGCTTTGCTGCATGGTATTTATTTTCGTACTCCAAATGAGTGTTGAATGTCTAAATTATAATATGGTACTTGTTTTTTAATTTAAAAGGAATCCAAAATGGAACAGTAAGCTATATACAGTAATTGTTTTATAGTTCTTAATATTAAATAAGTTAAAATATATAACTTTGAATATTAGCCTAAACATTTATTTAACTGAACTCTATAACTACTTAATTTAAATTCTATATTCACGACACCATGAACCAGAAACTCAAATCAAAATGAAAATATATCTTCAATTAAACACTAATTTAATTGTTCTGAGCTAACAAGAGAAAACACATTACCAGTAGAGACTGGGACTCATTAGAAGTAAGCTTGAGAAATAATAGAGGTCATTTGAGGATGGAAATAAAAATCGGGTTCATCCCGTAGTGTGGAAGAAGGATTATTTTCATTCCAACTACCAGTATGTAGCATGGAACTGATATTGATGTAAAGAAGCTATAGAATCAAAGGTTAATTTGAACTAAGATCCAACTGTATTTATCTAAGATCTAACTAAAATGTGATAATGTGCTATGTAGGGCAAAACACACACATCCTTTGAATCTCCTCTTGACAGTTTTATTATAAAGTAAAGGCTCTATTTATTTATATATTCTTTTCTACGCAAGTACAAGAAAACCAACAAATCCAACAGAGTGAAAAAGGTTGTCTTCAAACCTGGGACCAGGCAAGTAGCATCAAATGTCAGGTTCACCCTGGGGCCAGGGTCTGCAAGACAGCTATTCTTCATCTAAGACTACTGAGACAGAAACCCCATCTTGCTCGCATTATTTACATCTTCGTCTTAGCCATGCATGCCTTTTTTTTCTACAAATGTGAATTCTTCAAAGGGCACAATTGGTTTTCCCGGCGAGGAAGGCCAGACAAGTTCACTGGACATTTCTGTGAAGAATTGAGGCGTTTTGATGTGGACATCTTCACGTAGCTCAAGGGCAACGTTGACGTTGATAAAAAGGCAAAAGTCTAGAACATGCATCCAGATGCATGCTGACCCACTGTGGCCCAGCCGCCAGACCACCTCTATAATGTAGCTAGCTGTGTACTCACGCCATAGCTAGCTGTGTACCCACGCTAGCTAGATATGTACTCATGCTATAGTTTGCTGTGTACTCACAATATAGCTAGCTACGTACTCACGCTATAGCTAGCTGTGTACACACGCTAGCTAGATATGTACTAATGCTATAGCTTGCTGTGTACTCACAATATAGCTAGCTACGTACTCATGCTATAGCTAGCTGTGTACCCACACTAGCTACCCACCAATGCTGTAGCCCAAGCTATACTGTAACTAGCTGTGTACTCACGCTAAAGCTAGCTACACACTTATGCTATAGATAGCAGTGTACGCACATCGTCTAGCTACTAGCAATGCTGGCTGGGTACAACACTATGCTAGCACAGACAGGGCTGATGGACAGCGAAGGAAAAGTATGAGATTACAGTGCTTCACGATGCCCTTTAGCCCATAATCATCATCACAGCTTTCTTTGGAATGTCCTTACATTAGTGTAAGGGCCTCATCGAAGCCATTCAATGCTCGGAAAGGTAATCAGCCACCACGGTGTGTTCCCAACCCGGTACTGTGGACAAGACTTTTACCGGTGGCTGATTAATGTGCCATACTGTAGCACTGTCGGATCACATCATCGTCCCACTGAATGAAGCCTTGGTAGGATCGATGCACTTATAGTGGTATCACTTTACCCCGGTGTGTGCATAATGGCTTGATAGGTGTTTTGTGAGCACTGTGTGTGTGTGTTACTACTGTATCTGCTTATAGCTGTGTGATAAACTAACCCACTTAAATTCAGCATCATGCGCTCTAGGTTAGTGACCTGTGGTGTCCTGTGCATGTGCTCCAATAAAGCGCGTCCTCAACAGCGAGGCGCTCATCATCGCCGTGTTTTGATATGTAAATCACGGCCGTTCGCTTCAGTCCCTCCGCCCCGCCTAATGCTAACGATGCTTTGACCCCGCCATTCAATTAACGCCGCAGACTAATCCGCTGTGCCAACACAGAGACACGCGCACGACCGCGCGCAAGACCGCGCACGCAACGGACGCCGCTGGCTTGACGAGGTAACTTATGCTGCAGCTGCTGTGCTGCTGTGTGTGTGTGTGTCTGTGTGTGACACGTCTCCCCGTTAATTAACACGGGGAAGCGGTGCGGAGAGGAGGAAGGGGTGGAGGGGGTGGAGGGGGTTGTCTGGGTGGGGAACTCACGCCACACACACACACACAGACTGATAACACTTCTATTACCTGTGTCGCTGGACGAGGGGACAAACTATGGACCCCCGAGGCGGCTGCAGGCACGACCCTGCCACGCTCGTCGTAAGCTGGTGCCGGGTGAGAGAGCTCAACAAGAGGGTGTGTGTGTGTGTGTGTGTTGGGGAAGGGGAAGGGGGGGGGTGCACATGCGGGAGGCAGACGAACAGGGTAAGTGACAGAGATGGAAAAATGAGCCCCAGAGAGGACCGAAGCGCTAGACCGAGGGAGGGAGGGAGCATAGAGGACAAGAGCGAGAGAGGGTTGACAGATAAGTGGCAAGGAGTAGAAATGGAGAGCAGCCGTTGGTTCTGCAAGAGAATGTGTGGGAAAGCTTCGGCTACAATACATTTTTATTTTTGTTTATTTAACCTGTTTATTTCATTTATTTAAAATATCTTTTGCTAACGTTACCTGGTCAAGAGAACAGCATACAAAGTCAGGGCTGCAGGATCGAGACACATGAGGCCTGGTCCCTGGGGTCTCTGACCAATAGGGGCCTCAGGTCAGGTCACCCATCCTTCTCTGACCTCTTTCATTACAGTAACGTGTTTTTCGTAAACTAAATGTGTTTTATAAATTAATATCATCATTCTCTGTAAACTCTAGACTGCAGTGTGCAAAACAGAGCAGCGTATATACAGTATAATAAATACACAACACAGTATAATAAATACAGTATAATAAATACAGAGCAGGGCCTCTGTCCATGTCCCCAGACATGGAGCGGTTGTAGAGCGAGACATGAAGACCTGATAGAGGGATGGAAACAAAGGAGGCCACTGTGTGCTGGACTCGTGTTTATCGTCTTCCTCGTGGGATGGTGTCAGTTATCCTCTGTGACCACGTGGCTCGCTGGCAGGGTCTTCTATCCTGCCCCCTAATGGAGAGGGGAGGAACTGATGTTGGACAATAGTGGGTACAGAGAACAATAAGTGTGTTAGCTTGTGGCCAGCTAAAGCCCCCTGTTCACCCACACAGGTTTCTATATAAAGTTAATATGCCTGGTCAGACCTCTTCTTGGGAGTGTGTAGGCGTGTACAAACCCTGCTTGATTGACATATCCTGATATAGATGCACACTGGTGTTTTAGTTTAGCTATTCGACGTCTAGGGAGTGATTCATATTTATATATAAATTATAGTTAGATCTTTTCATCTTCTGCCAGGGATCCGTGTATGAAATTAATCTTAAACGCTATTATTGTTTTCATCAAACAATATTTCCAGGGGGCTTTAATTATCAAGGTATTCAAACACTAATAAAGGTAGAAGTTATGAAATATGAGTTTGAAATTCCACTACACATGCGCAAGATTTCGCAACACCGAATTGGCTTAAAAGGTTATCCGTTCTGAAATTAAAAAGCAGGCAATTGGCTCTTCTAGGGGAGAGGCAGGACATGTTCTTCCAACATGTCTCCTCTATATAGTATTACATCTAAATTCTATTGAGGACTCTCTAAGCGGTCTGTCTCCTCTATAATGTCTCTGGTGCTTCTCCCATAGAGTTCTATTGAGGACTCTCTAAGCGGTCTGTCTCCTCTATATAATGTCT
>JAODLL010001325.1:0-13248 GCA_026546735.1 Forbesichthys agassizii | reverse complement strand
CTGTACATAAATACACCAAATAAAATTATAAACATTTAAATATATAAAAACATATAAATATATAAAAACACTAAATAGAAGTTCGACATGGAATAAATAATTTCTAATTTTAAATGAAAACATCCAGCTTGACACTTTTTGGCAGGTTATTCCGGCATTTCTAACATAACACACACATTTTATACTGTAGTTCCTACCTAACAGTACAGCACCTTGTAAGGGATGCTTTTTTAAAACTTTCTAAACGTCCACCCAATACTATACAAGTGTCCATGTACACAGAGCTACAGTGCCAATGAGCCAAAGACTAAGTATAAGCCGACATTTGTTCCTGTGTCTATCTCTAAGGCATGGGTATTCTCCAGAACGTTTGCTAATAAAAATTTTAAAAAACGATATATCCCTCCACAGTGCCGCCTCACACATTGAAACACATTGTGAAGCAAAGCGTAGTGTTTAGCAGTCTTTGC
The DNA here is from genome assembly GCA_026546735.1 of Forbesichthys agassizii. Lineage (NCBI taxonomy): Eukaryota > Metazoa > Chordata > Actinopteri > Percopsiformes > Amblyopsidae > Forbesichthys > Forbesichthys agassizii. The sequence continues at coordinate 12,778 of JAODLL010001325.1, read as the reverse complement.
CACTTGGTTTATGTTATTTTTACACTGCCAGTGTAGAAGTACCAGAATATTCTTTCAACACGCACAGCGGAGCTAAGCTAGCGAAATCCGATGTGATATTTGGTGAATTTGACATAAATTAGCTTACAATTAGCTTGAAATAGCTGACTATGCCTTTAATATGTCTATGGGTGACCTGATTACGCAGGTGGAACTAACGAGACTGGGAAACACACAGGGCAGGGAGTGACATGTAAACCAGCCTGTAAACCACAAGGAAACTGACTGAGACAAGACAAACAGGCACGAAGACAGTAGAGCTTGTGCGTGGATATATGTGAAGCCATAGTCTAAATCTTTAACAGGAAGACACATCTAAAAGAGCCTTCTGGGCAGCGAGGAGAGGAGGGCTATTGCTTGTCCGCCAGCAGTGGGTAACTGTGTGCGCGCACGCGCATGTGTGTGTCCTCCATGGTTGCAGTGGATTGACAACGCCTTTGTGTCAGAGTGAAGCACCCTGGGAGCGTGGGCGACTTGAGACTCTGCTCACGATCTTGGTCACACGCACGCGCCCACACGCACGAATAATGGCCTAGTTCTGATGCCCTGGATGTTGTGATGTTGCATGCACACACACACACACACACACACACACACGTGCGTGCACATATGCATGCACACACACGTTTGTATTATTTAAACCGTTGAACAAGAAAAGGTCCCATGTGAAGTAAAATAAATAGATAGGTACATTATTGTGTGTACGTGGCTTCGGTGTAAGTTGGTTCTATAAAGCACCCGTATTCCTATACTGTGTGTGTCCTGACATACAGAATGAGTGTGTGTGTTATTAACCCACTTCTCATCCAAAGTAAAGTTTGATATCCCCACCTAGTGACAACATTGTTAATTGCACTCAATCTGAAACATACCTAAACTTAATAGACGGTTTCCACTTGACAACCAAAACAAAAGTTCCTGGCCAGTTACTTCCGCCAGACCTCCACAAACATTTGACAACAACATTTAGCAGTCATTTAGACACTGTTGGTTTGGCTACAGCCTGTCCCGCAAAAATACACTTTTAATAAACAATATTAATCAGTTTAAATAAATGATATTAGCTAGCTAATTAAATGGATGTCTAGCCCCTAGTCATTTTTTTGGAATACCAATCGAAGAAAATAACTGTTACCTGGACAACATTAAATGGTTAGGCTCCCACTAGTGTACATTCAACAAGTTATTACGGATACCGTCACGTAACGGTATGAATTTATGTCACCAGAAAGAACCGAACATTCCGCATTATTATTTGAAATAATGTATTATTTTTTAATCTTCCTATATAGCACGTAGGCCTACTTTATGTGTATTAGTATTCCCTGCCTTAATATCAGTTTATTTTGTATTGCATCTGACATCTTGGCTTGAATTGACTATGCAGTCTAATGCACTAGATTCCAATAAAATTAAATAATAAATTCAATGGGTGTATTGTAGGCTACTGTGTGAGAAAACATAAATATGCATTAAACCTAGTGTTGTGACAGGTACACTATGATTTTTAACAGATGCATATCTATTTAACAAATGCATATTGTCAGACGGTTTAGCTGATGGGTTCTGAAATTGTATTCAATAGATCACATTAATTTGATGCCAAGTGGGTCCCGCTCAAGTGTCCTTACATTAATCAGATATGTCTGTCTAACATAACCAACAACATTAGCAAACATTAGGAAGAAGATTGGAGATGGGCTACGTCCATGATGGTTTATCTTACTGTAGACTTGAGACAATAAATTAAGTGGATTTTCATAGTCGAGCATAGATTTGAATCCCTTACTGTAATTTGGAGAAACTGAAATTAAATCGTCCACCAGCAACAGGATTTGCATCGCTGAAATGGTGTCTGGTAAAAAGCTTAACCTTGAGTTCAACATAGATTGTTTTTCAAAGATACGGTTGATAAAGCTGGTTAGCAAAGTGTAACATGACCAGAGGATACTGCTGTGCTGATGCAGAGAAAGGAATGAGAGGCCTTTATATTGTACAAAATATATATATATATATATATATATATTAATATTAATAATCATATTCTTCTCCTATGTGCTTAGTATTAGGCTACTTCATCTTTGTTGGATGATTTACATGATATATTTATGTGGTAGTAGACTAAATGCTGTAACTATTCTGATATATATATTGGTTGCTTACAATTGCTAGTGCATGACCTGTCCAACTAATGACAAATGTACGGTATGTGAGATGTGAGTCCTCCATTTTGTTCTACATGAATGCATACTGTACATGCTATGCTTACGCAGGGTTGGGAAGTAAATGATTATATGTAATTAGTTACTTGTAATCTGAATACAAAAAAAGCATTAACTGTAATCCATTACAGTTACCAGCTAAAATAGTGGAATCAGATTCCGGGTATTTCTTAAAAATTAGATGATTACTTCTAGCACTACTTTCAAATATAAAAGGGAAGTTTGCAGAAACAAAATCCTTGAAACAATCAGTTTAAAGATGAACCTACCCACCCTGTGTATACGTTTGTATAGAGTGCCATGCCCCTCTCTATTTGCACAGTGGTGATCCGTGGTAGCAGTTTCTCTTATAATATACGTTCTTATTTCCGCACACCAGACTACATCAAACACAAAACCAATGTCAGTCTGCTCATCCGTTTACCTTTCAGTCTGTTTGTCATCAGTACAATAGAACAATGTGCCAGTAAACGCAAACCCAGTAATAAACACTTTTCACCCTTAATGCACACCAGAACAGCGTTTTATGCAAGTAAATTTGGAGGTACACGGATTTCACTACAATATTGCCCAATATTTTCCTCTGGAGGGCGTTAAGAGGTATTTTGAGTACAGTATATAACATCCTAAGTACCTACGATCAATCTGTTTTGGGGTAAATTACTTTGTTTCAGGCCTGCATGGTAGATGTCTGTCTCGGAGCTGCTTACGTCAGCCTCCACAGCAAAAAGACGTTGACACGCCCACTTAAGAGACTATAAGCGTTCCACGTTTGCTCCATTGAAATGCATTACAGCGCTCCATCTTTGTGTAATTATAAAAATATGTTGTCATACCTCTGGCACAGCACCAGGTAAAATGCAGTTGATACACAACTGCATTTTCTAGAGACGACAGGTTACAGAACAGTACGTGAATAAAACAAAAGGCCCCAATCGCACAGAGATGCAATGTCACAAATGCATCGCATTTAAGTTCTGTTTATTTTCATATTTCTCCTCTAAATACTTTTTTGCATACCATACTTTTGTAATGCAGTTGGATCATTTAACAGACCCTATAGCCTTTATTAAAAGCCACTGGGTGTATTGTTACAAGAACTAAGGAGCGGGTAGTAGTTGGACATTAAGGACCTTTGAGCTATATGATGTCCTTTTAAAGGTAGTGTTATATGATGGCAAAACTCCATTGACCAAAGCACTGGCATATTAACTAGATTTGGTCCTTGGATAATGTTCATCTTAATTAACTGTGTCTTGACATGTCTTCAACTATTTTATCTTTTTAATCCCACAATATGTTTATACCTGTAGGGTCACACAGTATTGCATTATTACTTAATTACTTATCACTTATCTTAATATAATTAAATTATAATTGAATTAGGATAAATATGATTAGACTTTGGTTAGGATAATTATTTTAATAATCAACCACACACTTTCATGTGTGCAGACTGTTGTACAATCACCTCATTAAAGGTGTAGACAGTCATTTTGCAGAACGGGTGTTAATATTTGAACTCAATCAAAACAAAAACACTTCAATGCCATCAGAAGCATTGCCCCCCATATTGTAAACACATTTCTGAGACTAGAATGTTGTTGTTGTGTGGTGTTCACATGTGCAGAAACACCAGATTATATTTTTAATAAGAGTAGAATTTGACAGTGTTTTATTACTTACTCTACCTTTAAGGCTGTCTGTAAGCCTCATGTGAAAGGAACTGGCAACTAACAGGCCATCAACAAGTCAAAGTAGTAGGGCTGACCCCAAATACTAGATTATTCAGGTATTTGTTTGTTGGGTACGATTTTATTCATTTTTATTTATTTTATTTTGGGATTTGAGAATTCGTTTTTTCACAATGTGCATGCATGTTTTCACATTAGTCTCTACTGTCTCCATATACATCCACATGTTAAAAATGTAATTGCCTGCCCTACACTGTGTCATCAACACAATCAATTGCAATTGGCTCTGTCTGAAAGAAGAGAGCGGGCTTTTCATTCAACACACACTCTTATTGGCTAATATGCTATGCATCTTCATAGGTGAGTGGTTGACTCAAAGTTAAAAGCGTCGATTACTTGCTGTTGTACAGTTATGTGCTATTGAAAACCTGCAAACGGTCCTGCAGCTCGCTTTGATTATTAACAGGTTATGATACATGAATTATAGTTGCGTGTTTGTAATGGTATTTTTGATAACGAACATTCGAAATCAGAAAATACTCAGAAAAACCATCAAGTATTCGAAGCTTCTTAAAATGGTATTCGACACAGCTCATAAAAGTAGACATTAGCTGGCTAGGACCATAGCAATGACGGGCGCCGGAATGAATCACCCTGTCGACGGCCGTCTGTTTACCCTTGACTTGATGGGTTCGAAAACAAATGTTTTCTCCAAAAGTTGATTGTTATTGTGAAAGAGGAAATGATGTCACACGGACCCATAACCCCCGGAGACGGCACTCGAGCCACAGCGTCTCATTCAATTAATCAATCTTATTACAGACGCACTCAGGTCATCAACAAAAAGGGTCTTAACGAGAGAGGGGGAGGGGCATCCAGTGAGCAGATGGTCGCAGTGAAGTCCTCGTCAGCAGGACGTTACGGAGGGCTGCCACATGGGGGCACTGTTGAACAAGGAAAATACCAAAGCTCATGTATGCAGCTGTGGGGGGAGAGAGAGAGTGGGGGATATAAGGAGGTGCAGTGAGAGAGGGGAAGAGAGGGGGAGAGAGATAAATAGATAAGGAACGGAAATATCTGAGATGAACAGATGGACCTAACCAAGGCAGGAGGGACGGAGGTATACGTATAATTGGCCATCCCGCAGCGTTAATGACTGAAGTCAACACCTGCTGCTGTCCCATTCTCTGGCATTCCTGCACACTACTAGAGAGAGAGGGAGAGAGAGAGAGAGAGACTTTGTAAATACAAGTGTATTCAGCGTGTGTGTCTGTTGCTCCTTTCAACAAGCAGATGTTTGAATCCTGACTGGCTGTGAGCGCGCGCGCACACACACACACTCACACACATGCAAGACACAAACACACACAAACGTTATGGCTATAAGACACACCTCTGGGAAGACCAGAGAGGAACACGGTATTCGCACAACGTGTGCGTGCGTATGTGCACACACACTCACACTCAAACACACACACAGGGCCTGTCAATTAGAAGTCAGTGCACAGTGAGGTGGGTTGTGTAACAGAACAGATCTTTTGTCAGACTAGTAGAACCCACCCTGGCTGCCCCAGCTTAAGGCACGGCAAGGAATGATGCAGCAAAATCGCAACGACTGCAACGCACACACACACGCACAGGCACACGCACACACGCACACACACACGCACAGGCACGCACGCACGCGCCCAGACATAGATGAATCATTTATTTATGTCTGCATAAATCATCAGGGGTGTGGGGCTGAATAGAAAAGACGTAGAGGAGAGGATTCTGGGAGAAGCTGTCAGCCGCGTAGCGTTGCAAATAAGGCGGAGAACACACACACACACACACACAGACATGCCTGTCAGGTCTGTTTGACGCTAGCCATTATCTAGTTAACTGCTTGGCTCTGTGTGGTGATGAACCTGCTGCGGAAAGAAGGAAGAAATTACACCAAAAAAAACACTTTCTGGTGTGTGCGTAACCTAGGAAATGACTTAAAGGTGCAGTGTCAGATTTGGAAGGTTGGCCATGTTTGAGTATATTGTTAATAGGGATTTTGGACCCCCAAATGTTTACCTGCAGGTTTTTTGCTTTTGAAAGAAAGAGACAATTGTCCATAACTGAGTACTGTAGCTCTGAGTATTAGAGGTTTAAGCCAAAGCAACTGTATTTCTGTAATAAATATAATAATACTATAATAATATTATAATAATATAAATATGAGTAAATAGAGGAACAAGGACTTCTGTGCAAAGTGTGTTAGAATCGGTTGAACTGACAGAAATCACTTGAATTGTTGAGCAGCAGATGGCGTCTCCTGTTGCCATAGTAACTATCAGTTTGAGCTATTGACCGCATCACTTCTTGTTGACCAGCATGTCACTTCCTGTTGACCAGCGTGTCACTTCCTGTTGACCAGTTTGTCACTTCCTGTTGACCAGTTTGTCACTTCCTGTTGACCAGCATGTCACTTCCTGTTGACCAGCATGTCACTTCCTGTTGACCAGTTTTCCTCCACATGTTATGTTACCACATGTGCTATCCAGTACAGAGACGCAAATGCTTTTTCTAAGATACTGTATAATACGGGACTAGTTTGTCAGCTGCTTTTCAACAGTTAAAGATGGGTATAGTAAATATATTATTTAACATTTTCCATAATCGGCATGTTGTTTTCTTATTGCTAATGCATTATTAAATCCAGTTCATCTGCACCGTCCTATAGAAATGATATACAGGACGGTGATGTGTTCCACAGATACAGTTGGGCTGCGTATTGGAATGAGGGTCGTCGGGTGTAAGTAACAAGCCGTCTCAGAGCGGAAGCGTGGCGCTGACCTTGCCACGCCGGGGAGCCCGGGGGCTTCTGAGCAGGCAGTTGCACACAGTTTGGAAAGAGACAAATGAGTTCTGGGGGAGAGGCGAGAGAAGAAAAGCCCCATTACTTTGCTGATAACGGTCAAGTCGGTCCCCGGCTCAATGTCGTGAGCGGGTAAATATGGTGGGATTACACTCTCTTATGTGCGACGGATAACCCCGCCACCTGACGCGGTGACAGTGACTCACACTATTTGTGATGGAATCACAATGTGATTGGATTGCTAGGCAGTGTGTGGAGCAGAACACAGTGAAGTGGAGTAGAGTAGAGGGTCAGCGTGGCATTTGGACGAGATGTGCTCGCGATGTAGTAATCACGTGGAAGAGCTCTGAAAATATAATTAAGTAAATATGGTTACTGGAGTCAAATGGACGTCGGTACGTCGGTATTTCTCTCTCTCTCTCTTCCTCCCATCACCTTCTCCCTTGATCACAAAGTGTGTTTAGTAGTTAAAGCCTCTTTGCTCACATTCTCTGTCTAATGTTCTCATGCTTTACATTGCACTGCATTGATAACAGCACTGTATGTTATAAGACAGTTGTGTACCAACAAACAAGTATACAAATACAGTCGGGTTGATCAAAGCAAGCAAGGGAGCAGGGGTAAAATATGCAATAAACATATTTTTGATTGGTATATGTAGTGTGGGCAAGCTGCGTGTACAAGTCATCCCATAGCACTATATATGCGTCTGTAAAGACGCTTAAAAATAAGAGGCAGAAAATTTAGACTGCAGACAGTAAATAGTCTCCAGTTGGCGAGCAATGTGAAGCGGGCTTGAGTCCTTGTTGTCTGACTTGAATCAATGTGTTACTGTGTCAAGGAGAACCACGACACACATGCCCTCGAACAGTTGTCGAGTCTCTATAGTAACAAACACTGTGTGATGGGGTTTACTGTCAGTAAACATCTGCATCACAACCAACTAATGTAAAAACTAAAAAATCATAACACACACCGTTGTAATCAAATATTTACCTGGTAATATGCTCAACTTCCGCCCCCACAAGGTGCTAGTCATTACAGGACCTACTGTACAGAAGGCATGTTACAGATAAGACACACTGCAGCTCTGTAACTCAGTTTGAGGCATTTTTAATTAGCGTGTGTGAAACACCACACTTAGCAGCAGCTGAGGCGTCTCAACCAATGTTGAAAGGATCTTTATTACACCTCCCAATAGCACAGGGCTCGCTGGCTTCTGTTGCCATTGTCTTGCGGCTCTGTGTGTAATGTACAACACTTTAGATTCGGTAGTACCAAGCTATTGCCGCTTTTCCACTGCGTGGAACCAGCTCAACTCGACTCGCTTTGGGAGCGTTTCCACTGCGTGGAACCAGCTCAACTCGACTCGCCTTTTTTACTTTTCGATTGGGCAAAGCTGGGATAGTACCTGGTACAAGGTACTTTTCCTAGTATTTGCTTTGTCTGGGTTCCAAGCAAGCTGAGGCGATACCAAAATGTGATGTGTCAACAATGCCAGAGTACTGATTTGATTAAATTGCAACTGCGTCATTGCGCAACACGGACGCAGCCGCAACTTTTTATTAACCTTTTATTAAATGGCAACTGAGGAATTGCAGATTCTTCTCGGTTGTCGGTGGCATAATAATGTTATAACTGAGACGTAAAGTGAAGGTTGACCAAGATGTTTGTGAACTGTTGGCTGCACAAGGTTACCGAAAGACATTCCAACAAGTTAGGGACATGTTCCAAACTAAAAAATAAAAACGTCCACCGATCTACTGCAAGAGTAGTTCAAGAGTGTAGTCGCTATGGCGACCAGGACTTCAGTGGAAGCTATAGCTGATACTATGCAATGTTAAAGCTCCCTAAAGCGAGTAGCGTCCAATGTGACCAATGTGGACATGAAACGTAACTGCATGCTAATTGTTTACACACCCACCCTGATGCAGTCTCATGCAGCTTTAGATGATGATCTGTATGGTTAAAGCTAAAATAGTAAATCACATTCACAGTAGAGAATATAACAAGGCATATAATTTAAAACAATCACTGACAATTACATTTAATTTCATTTGAAGTTACATTTTAACTTAAGCTAAACTAAAATGTCTCAATGCAAGAGTAAATGCTCTAAAACTGACATAGTACATTTATTTGTCCAGTACTATGGAATAAGGTTTTAAATCAGATGTACCTGTATAATTGTATGATCTACTGCTAATTTGATTTACTAATTTAGTTAAATAATTACATTTTTATTACATCCACCACTCATAGAGCTGGGACTGGTCTATTAAAGGCCCTCTATACAAATACAGTACAGCTGTGTGGTGTTGGAAGGGCTGGCCTCTTAAATCTCATACTAATACTGTAGGTCACATGTAATTTTAGCAAAAGGTCCTCTGTGTTTTGGTCCCAGATGTGAACTAATTTCTGGATTGTAACCATTTACCTCTGAGTTATCTTGCCACTTCCACTCATATAGCCAATAAAATTAGTTATTATTAATATTAATAATAATAAAATGCCAACAACTGAAAATGACACCAACTGAAACATAATTTTCAGCTGGAAGAGAGAAAGGTCAGTCCAAAATGACAGTAGAAAAATTAAATAACTTGGGGCCTTTAAAGTTGAGAAATACCCATATCCATATGTATGAACCGTGTCCGTTTGGAGTTATTGCTCTAAGCAGCCATTGATGCAAACCATCATGACTAAACTCCAGCGTGATGAATCTTTGTAAAATGGGAGAGAGTAATTTCCTTCTTCATAAATGGAGGGCACACATAATGCATTGATTTAATGGCGTGGTTCAAAAAGCCAATAGCCCAAAAGCGGCTTTTAAGTCAGGTGCTATAATGTGTAATGTTTAACGCAACTCCCTCTTAAGGGAGATCATTTTGTAAAAATTATTGTAATGACTTCTTTCTCTCTGGAGATGATTGAGTCGTGCCCATTCGATACTATTGTGAGGGCCATGAAATTCATTCAGAACACGTTAAAATCCTCTCATTCTGTAACAGCAGTTGTCTCGTCAAATTTACCATATTCTCCAATCATACTTAAAATGATGTTAATGGGTTCATATGTCTCTAACATAATGAACATAAAAGACAATGACATGGCACATATTTCAGCTATATCCTAAATTAAGCTAATCGCCTGTGTAAGGTAAATATATGTAATTTAAAAACATAAATATTTACTATGGAGAATTTTAGTTGTTTTTTTTTCAGTGCAGTTCCGTATGTCAACAGTAGGGGTGTTTTTCTACGTTCTACATGGTGATGCCACATTTATTTCAGCTGGCCTTTTCATCGAGTATAACCAGTCTCTGTTATTAAATGTAACTGACTTCTAATTTTTAGGTCAGCTGACCATTTCAGGTTATCTTTGTAATGCCAGTTACAACCACAAATCTAACAGAGTTCTCTTTAAATGGCATGGTCCAATAAAGTTTATATGAGACAAGCATGTGATATGTGATGCTCATTTATTTAGACACTAGTCAGTGCATTATTCACCCAGGATGAGCAACCAGAGATTTTGCCCAGCTGGAACTGTGATGTATATTTCACTAAAGAAACTAGTGATTTGTGATTCATGACGTTTATTCAAGAACAAAATGTCACCTGAAAAGCAAGGAGACACACCCATAGCAGCCATCGACTGCGGCAGTTCACCCTGGAAGCATCTCCAACAGTATCCGTCTTGAATTTATCACGCTCTATGATTGTCTGGCTAAAGGCTGTAAAATGTAAATATGTATATGCTGTTGCAAAGCATCTGGTGTGATTTGAACAACATAAGTCTCTGCATGTAGGGACCGCTTGTGTAAACCTGTATGGTGTAGTTAGATTAGAGACATGCAATTGCGTTTGTGCATTTATTTAGCTCATATAATCAGTTGTTTTTGGTGTTTCTGGAGTGCAGCATGCTAAGGTTCATGAATCTTTAAGGAATTAAGTGTGAAACGGGGTGCTACACATTCCCTGAAATATGTTCTGCTATTCCGGTTGTGTAAATTAGGACAACAATTCAACAACACCAGCATTGCAAAAAAATTGGGATTTCTTTGTTTCTCACAGTTGCCTACACGTGTGTGTGTGTGTGTGTGTGTGTGTGAGAACGTCTGTGAACCAGGATAACAACAATGGTAGCAGCCAGTACGGCACAGTATGTTTTCCCAGCGAGGGAGAGCAGATCTTCGTCAGGCTCAAGTCACACCATAAATCCACTCTGCGTCTCTTGTGTGCGCCTGTTATTGTGTGACGTGCATCTGCTTTATGGCACTGACTAAACCCAGATAAATGAATGGATTATGAGCTATTTATAGCCTAAGCAAGTTGCATGACTGCAGGGTTTAGGACAATATGTCAAAATAGCTCATATGTCTTTGAAAAGGAGGTGCAAAGAAAAAATGTATACATTTCGTTGAAGCTGACATGATAGTGTGTGTGTGTGTGTGTGTGTGAGCGTGTGCACTCCTTATCCCTCAAGGAGAAAGATCTGGACAGCTAGAGAATCACATAACCATACCATCGCCTGCAGACAGCAGTTGTCTTATTAAAAGCTCCATCCAGGAAGCAAATAAAGAGATGTTTCGGGGCTGGCCTGCCATTCTTCAAGTGCCGAGACTCACAGGAAGTAGAATACCAAATTGCCAGCATGCCGAACTCCGAACAAACTTCTATAGTGTGTGTGTGTGTGCGTGCGTGCGTGCGTGTGTGTGTGTGAAGGCATTGGTCTTTGCTTTTATGATGACCGATCAAACAGTATGTCTCTGTCACACACACACACACAGGAGGAGACAATCATTATTTCCTATAGGCTGGTCCAGTAGGAGAAAAAAAAATGTGTTTGTGTGTGGGTGTGCAATTGCGTCCATTAGCGAGGAAGACTATCCACAAAATACTGTCCTTTGTGTTGCGGTGGATGCATGCTGGTGGTGATGTTATTATCGGTGGACTATATTTGTAAAGGTTAGGGTTAGTTAGTCTTGTCATCCATCTTTGAACCCCCTCTGGTCAGTTATTATAAAAACCATGTTGAAATGAATGGGGAGAGAGGCAACACTCAGATGTCATATCAAGTGTAACTTCACCCCTAGTCTTGCAGAGTCAGCCATGTAGGCTGGGACACAGTCATATAGTTAAACGTATGAAGAGGATTTTGTTGGAAAACTTAATGACACGGCTCCAGCTGTTTGCATGTCTTGTAAATGTGTTAAATAAGTAGGCTACAGTTGCTTCCTAAAATAAGTGAAATTATGAAATAAAGCACTGCACTAAACTTGAAAATGAATGATGTGAATCCACTTCCTGAAAGCGCTGTGGAGCATAAAGGAGTATGTCGGTCGTTCAGCTCAGTTGCTTATGTGACGTAGTGCTGATGGACGAAGGAGGCTAAGACTTCTTCACCTTAAGCTCTGAGCCTGAGTCCACCCACCGCGCACAAAAAAAAAAGCTTAACGTAGACAGAGAACTGTGGGGGTTATCTTCAACGTTAACGCGTAATTCACGTACACTCCATTGGTACACTTGATACTGCTACATCAGTATACATCTGTACATCATAAAGTATACCAGGCGGGGGCTCATCAGCCCACCTGTCTGTGGAGCCGCGAAGAGCACCAGTTTTTGACTTGTGGGGCACAAAATGAGGCATTTACTTGTGGTGGTTCATTGACCGTGGTCGATGTTTAGCTAGCCCCCGGGGTACACGTACACTTGTAAGAAGCAACACACTGAGATGTTAGGGAGGATATAGACCTTTTACACAATTAGGAAAGGGTACTATTTGGTGTGGTTTTGATATTCTAGCAAGAACTTTATTTGAGTGAAAGGATCCATTGAACAAAAATTATGTGTGTGTGTGTGTGTGTGTGTGTGTGTGTGTGTGTATATATATATATATATATATATATATATACACAGTACAGATAAAAATTTTGACACACCTAATTCAATGCATTTTCTTTATATTCA
>JAODLL010001324.1:0-13250 GCA_026546735.1 Forbesichthys agassizii | reverse complement strand
CCAGGCACGTCCAGCTGGGAGGAGGCCTCGGGAAAGACCCAGGACCAGGTGGAGAGATTATATCTCCACACTGGCCTCGGGATCCCCCAGTCAGAGCTTTCTAATGTGACTCAGGAAAGGGAGGTTTTGGGTTCCCTGCTGGAGCTGCTGCCCCCGCGACCCGACTCTGGATAAGCGGATTAAGATGAAAGGATGGATGGATGGATGGATGGATGAAATAAATAAAATAAAACAGTAACTATAACTAATATCTAATTATTTTGCGGACTCATATGCAATAGGCTGCAGACCGCAGACCCCACTTTGAGAACCACTGGAATAGCATACCTGCTTCAAGAAGTTAGCTTGCGTCCGCCACAATGTACACAAAGTACACAAAGTAGAAACACAGACTGACTAAGTGATGAATAAACAATGTGTGGGTTTCTTGTTTGGATGTGTGCTGAGTTGTTGACACACACCATCTAACCACTGTCTCCCACTGTGTCTTCTCAAAACAAGTAGAAAATGAGCAGTTGATATTGCTTATTAAAAGGATGGCAACGCATTGACACCGCATTCTATCACCCTCTCCGTTCCTCTCTCTTTCAGCCGTGGTCTCGGCCAAGGCTGGCAGATGCCGGCATGCAGTGTACAACCGGGAGCTATTTTCCCTGGAAAAGCTCACTGGCACGAAAGGAAGTGGAAAATTAAAAATGATATTGGAGTTAAAAATAAGGCTATGAACCGGCATACCAGTTGTCAGTGGCTGAGACAAGCCTGGCCCTCTCATTTGGCTGCCGTGGTGAAAAGGTGGGCAGGTGGGGGCAGAATTAGGCGGTGGCACTAGTTGTGGTTAGACCCAGTCAACACATACATTTTAGGAATCCGGCTTCGGCAACATCACAGAGGCACTGTTTATCTTAATCAATCACACACACATGTACACATTTCTGTGATGTACTGTATAGAGACACACTCGAGTGCATAAACACACACACACACACACACACACACACACACACACACTTATAAAGCCAAATCTCAATCTCATACACACACACACACACAGATGGAATGGTGTTTTTGGTACAGAGTCAGAAGTCCCTCGAGGCTTTGTTCAAAAGTCATTGTGGATTTGTGTGCTTTCCTATCTCGCCCTGCTGTGACTTGTAAGAACACTTCTGCCCCTGGTTTTCCATCACTGAAGATTAGACAACAGGACAAACAGACATTTGACAGGACACACACACACACACACACACAAGCATGTGCATAGGTGTGTCTGTAGTATGATTGTTAAAATAACCCACATTTACCCACAGATTGTCTGGGCTTATTCCCTAATGTCTATACACACACACACATATATGTGCACATCTCATGTTTACCAGATCTGGGAGCCTTGTAAACTTGTAACCAAAAAGAGACACAACTACACACTATATATATAAATATAAATAAAAGTATAAATAACCATGCAACCTCAAAACGCACACGTGGACAAAACATATGAAGTCATTCACTGACCTTGGCAGGTGCGCTCGTCAGTGAGCAGCTTGTGACCCTTCTGACAACTGCACTCGAAGGAGCCCACCGTGTTGCGGCAGAAGTGATCGCAGCCACCATTGTTTTCTTGGCATTCGTCAATGTCTGGACGGACAAAGGGAAAATGAATAAGCCCCCATACATTGAAATATGTGAACATATGATTGCCTTTGTTTTGCCACCTTCACATTTATTGTAAGCCCCCCTCCACACACACACACATACAAGCGCACTACTTCTTCAAACATGCAACTCTTTCGTTCTTTGTGACCCCCACAAAATGAAGAAGCAGCTATTCCTAAAAACACAGTGTTAATGCAATATGCACCATCGCTCTACACAAACATGGAGCGGCATTCATCCTGTTGTGATGGAGACCTCTGAGATGACAGGGAGGCTGTAAAAACACAATCTTTCAAAAACATGCTTCATCCCGAGCCATTTACTGGCATGAGGGTGTCGGAGATTGCAGTTTTTTTTTTTTTCCTAATGCTTTGGCGCTTCAGGAAGCAAACAGGAGTTGGTAGCGACGTAAGACAAGTCGTCAAGTTTCCAACCCAGACCTGACCACAATGCCACAGTGCCAGTTTAGTGGAAGCCCTGGTCTCTCTCTCTCACGCACACATTTCAGCACAACACCAACACACCCAGTGTATATACTGCTTAGGACTAGGCATTCTAAATTAGCCACAAGTTTCTTCCAGCGACAGGTTTTTTATCCCAGGGAGTTTATCCCACTTTTTATTGAGATCCCCAGATCCTGCATGTTCTGCTGCATTACAATTTGGGAATGTTTAGGAATGTTTTTCAGATGAAACAAGTGGAGGTATGCAGTGGCAAAAGGCGGAGAGGACATTGGTGGGCCAGATTATATGGGCTACACCCTTCTTCATTTGTGCTGAGTGATAAACTCATAATCCTTACATCTAAACATCAAGAGTCCAATAAAAAAAAAAGATGAATATGACAAGGTTCATTTTATCCTGCAGGCTGAAAGGATGAAATGAAGCAAGTAAACGACACACAAACTACCATACATGCATTGATTCATAAATATACATTTATATTATGTTATTTTTATATTCTAAGTTCTAAAACAATAAGATAGGACACGTTTCCAGTTCTTAACCCTCCTATTGTGTTCAAGTCAATTTTGACTAGTTTTCAAGTTTAAATGTGTGAAATATACCTTTAATTTGACTCTGTAGTAATTATAGGTTGTTTATGCAGAGGAATACATAAGAAATGTTGCCAAAACAACATCAAACAATGACCAAAACAAAAAAAATTAAATGAATACAACTTTATAATAATAGTATAATAATAATAATAATAATAATAATAATATAATAATAATAATAATTAAATCATTTAAATTATATTTCATGCCAAAAAAGCATATTGACTTGAATTAGATTGTAGCGAGTAGCAATAAGTATTATGATGAAGTTATCAGAATTCTAACGAGCCATTCATTTGAATCAGCTGTGTTGGAGCAGGGAAACATCTAAAATATGCATGGCAGTGTTCCCCGAGGACCAGGGTTGGGAAACACTGGTCTAAAGAACAAGGAACAAATTGGATTTAGGGCGTGTCCAAATCCACATTTGCTATTTTAACGGCAGATAAACGGTCAGTGCGCTGGGCGCATAGTTCAAAAGGATTGGTCATACTATCTTCATTATGTATGGGTGTATTTGTGTATTTTGGGCATAACGTACCATTAACCAAGCCGAGTGTCATCTCCCATTCCCTTTAAAAATCCAGGCGCGCTTGCATCAAAGGTGGATTGATATTATACCTGCGGGTTTGTGAAAGTGCTGGAGCTGGAACCTGGTTTATGTAGGTTACACACTAATGATATTTCACACTGTACTCTATTTGAATCCTTTGCATATTTGTGCGTTCCTGTACGTCCCTGTATGTGTAACAAGCAGAGTGTACACACGTCCACCTGCCATAGGTACAATATTGATATTGCACCTCGTGCTGACTTTAGACCAGGCTTTTGCTGGTCAATCTGCTGCCTCAAGATAGCAATGCGCCAGCAATGTGCTAGACCAACACACCCACAGGCGTTCAAATGGGTGCAAGTGCATCTGGTATTTAGACAACGTGGGTGCTGGATGGGAAAATGACAACTGCGTCTGTCTGAAACTAGCAGAGACACTTGCATTCCCGCTTTGTGCCGCATTGCGCCGTGTGTAAGAAAAGGCACTAAGGGTGTAAACCCTATTGGAACACAATAGGAGGGTTAATCAAGTTAGAAGTATACACACATATCCCTCTTTTAAACTGTATACATGCTTTAGTGTAGAGAATAGTACATATAGATTTCACAGCTAGTTTTGCTAGTGTCTCCATTGCAGTTTGGGTCTCTCTCAAAGCAGGTTTATTGCACCTGTCAGGTTGGAGAAAATGGTCAACATGATCACATATTGTAAGTCGCAAAAGTAACCCAAAAAGAGACTTTAAAGCCCTAAACAACAGTATAGCGTGATATGAGACGATATAAAACAGCCCATAACTTGAGCTTCTGTGTTTCCCCTCTGTCGAGTCCAGAGAGGTATTTACAAGGTGTAAATCGCAGTTTGAAAACAATGTAATATGTAGTAAATGTGTCCTGTTGCACCTGTCAACGGCTTTTTAAAGGGCTTGTCCTCACTGTGGGGGGCTTCTGCAAGGAGTTTTCATGTTGCACAAGTAGACGAGAAGGAGGCTTTTTCCCTTCTCTTTTCTTCTTTAAGCAAGACACAACAGTGAGAATGTATCGTTAACATACTGAACCTGTGATAACCACAGACTGTTTAACACATGGAGACGTTTTGATTGTCTCTTTTCAATTTACGATGGGTTTACACAGACAAAGGACACCCACGTGCATGCACACTTAAAAACACAATTGACATACACTCTATCCACATACACATTCTCACAGACTACATAGATTATAAACAGACACAAACACACAGATTACAAAAAGAGACAAATACACAAACATCACTTAGACTTCTCAAAAACACTCTCTCAGACTACACACAGATGCATACAGTAGCCTGCGTGCATTCACACACACACACCAGACTGTCAGTTAACAACATGTTGTCTGTGTTCTAATGCCTATGTTAAAACAAGAATGCAACATAGCCATCCCTGCCCAAGTCTCTCTCAACAGAGACAGGGGAGAGCTCCGTTATTATGCTGGCAGTCCTAAACACTGGCAGAGACACAGCCACGTTTATCCATGCTTAATGGCCACTCTGGGAATGGCTGCGCATACAGTAATAATGGGGTATATAATTACCCTTAATGGATCTTAAATAAGCTTTGAGCTTAAATAAATACATTAAGCCTCTGCACATCTTGAAATGATAAACCTGAATGTAAGTCAGTAAATGAGAGTGAGAGAGAGCGAGAGACATGGAGAGAGAAACCAATGAAAATAAGATGATGCAATCGAGGTGATCACTTTGCTGGTAATGTATTTTCATTTGATTCTTTGGTCAAATAGATTGCTTGGTACTGAAAATGTCCACCACTGATGTGAGTTGCGATAGAACAGAACAACAACAAAAGAGGTTGGAATAAAGTGTCTTTAAATACGGAGAGCATTTCACCCTGGACAACGGCTTGTGGATTCATGTTTAGGTCAGTTGTCTGTACAATACATGCAGTCATTGCAGCAGGTCCATAGACACTTGTCATGTCAAGGGAATTAAACATCCAAATGTGTGAGTATGAATGAGAAAAACATACAGGCGGGCACATCTGGTGGTCCAGGGGCACCCTGCTGTACGGACATGAGGTCAGAGCTAATTCAAGTTTGACACATGGCTAAACATGACAGCAGCAGTGAGATCATTAAGACTCAAACACACATTGTTTGTGCACATACACACATATCGATCTGCATATGGACATAGAGTACAAACACACCATGTGACCACTGGCTTACAGGGGCACATCTAATGTATCACTGTGCCACTCTGCCCGCCAGTCAAGTGTTGGGCACACCCTGTATTGACCACTGATGGCTACTCTACAGTACATCCCCATCATAAGACATCTCCATTGAGACACACATCAAGCCACTTCTCTGTGCAGCTGGACCCTGGATGTCCTGACAGTACAGTACAGTACAGCATCACCTCCTCATAGAATCTCAGCTGTGGCTGCTTAGCCCCGTACTGTATGCCCTGTTCATGCACAAGTCAAACATGGAGGCACGCACGCACACACGCATATGCACACATGCACGTATGCCTGCGAATGCACGCACACACACACAGTCACACACAGTCACACACACTTCTGTATTGTAAGTTCGTGAATAGCTATTAATATACCCTTTTCACCTGTCCCCTGTTCCAAACCTTGATCACTTCCAAACAAGGGCGATAAGAAGGGTTTTTCATTACAATCCAACGTGCCGCTATTGTCTGGCCGACACTCTCACCCTCGTTTCTGTCTATCGACAAGCAGTGTAATTCCACTGCTCAATGCCAAGCAGCATGCCTTTAATGATGCAGCAGCCTTGTTGCCCTAGCAACGGCACACATAGCTTTGATAGCTAATACAAGTTCCAGAAGGCCGTCCGTGAGTTAGCTAATCAATATGTCTTAAGTAGAAGTGTATCTGTTCGTATGTGTGTGAGCTGTAGTTTACATTGGGCAGCGTAGCAACAAGCTAAGTGACAAGCTAAGCGACATGCTAAGCAACAAGCTAAGTGACATGCTAAGTGACAAGCTAAGCGACAAGCTAAGCGACATGCTAAGTGACATGCTAAGCGACAAGCTAAGCGACAAGCTAAGCGACATGCTAAGTGACAAGCTAAGCGACATGCTAAGCGACATGCTAAGTGACAAGCTAAGCGACAAGCTAAGTGACATGCTAAGTGACAAGCTAAGCGACATGCTAAGCGACATGCTAAGCGACATGCTAAGTGACAAGCTAAGTGACAAGCTAAGCGACAAGCTAAGTGACAAGCTAAGTGACATGCTAAGTGACACAAGGTGGTTCACTCAGTGGAGAGTTAGATCATCAGAAGGCCAGGATGTTGCAATGCGCCGCAGTTCTGCCAGATAAACAAACGACATGCAGTTTGCAGACAAACTACACTATGGATTTCTATATCAGCAAAATTATTGGATAGCCAAACCATTTGATATAAGGTAATAATAATATAATTACTATAGCCTACTTTATAGAGACATCCCCATCTCTCTATCTCTCTCTAATAATAATAATAATAATAATAATATATATTACATTTAATTTATATAGCGCTTAAAAAGTACTAAGATGCTCTCTCTCTTCTCTCTCTCTCTCTCTCTCTCTCTCTCCACCAATGTTGAGACAACGTGCCCTGTCCTGTCTGCCTATCATAATCATTTCCATATAAACTATGTAGAGCATGTTTTTAAAAGAGAAAAGAGCGGCCCCGTCTGATAATAGCCTTTCATGTGTGCTGACGGATGAGGGGGAGGAGTTACGCTATGAGATGACAGACACCATCAGCCCACCCCTCCCCGAAGGCATGTCATGAGAGCAGGGAAGGAATGGTTTAAAAACATGGAGAGAGAGAGAGAGAGAGAGAGAAAGAGAGAGAGAGAGAGAGAGAGAGAGAGAGAGAGAGAGACCTAGAGAAGACAGTTTCCAGATGTTTGATTAGAAGGTGCCACATTTGAGGGTGGATGAGTAATGTGTGTGTGGGTGTGCGTGCTCGCTCATTACCCGTGTAGATTATCATTTCTCTGTTGTAAACGGTCGCATTTACACACATTTGTATTGTCACTTAGACACATTTACAAGTGTTCTTAGTGTACGAACACGTAGCCGTACTGTGTGTGTGTTATTGGACCATGCTCTAGAGATGTCTCTGCCCTCTGCCTGAGCACATCAGGTTGCATAATCCCTGCTTAACCCCCCAGTCTCCATCACCTGACATGACTGCTGCACATCTGGCCTGCATCGCCAGCTGTTTTACTTTTGTGTAAAAGCCTCTAGTTTCCCTTGGCCCATGGGCACCTGATGGAGAGTGTGTGTTATTAGAAAGAGTCAAGCCTTCAAGCAAACAGCGGTGGGGTGGTTTAATGCCTGGGTAAACACGCGGTGCCCGCCCGCCTCACATTCAACCCTTCACCAGCAGAGCTCGGCCAGCGACAACAACCCCCCCAACACACACATTAATACACACCATGCTTGCACTTGTTTGTAGAGATTCAGGTTTCCACAAATGTATTCCATTTAATTGCATTTTACTGAAAATATTTGGTCAATCTACACTGCACCGTGTGCCCAGAACATGGCGGTTGAATTCCTACATTCTAACACTCGTTTCCTACGCTTCTCATTGTGCGCCATTCTGTGTTGCCGCTCTTTTGCGTTCAGGAAGGGAAGGCTGCTTATTGTCATCTTCCTAAAATGATGGCCTAAGTCATTTTTGACATCTCCTTGTGATGCTGGCCACCACGGATTAAATCGCCTACATCCTCAGTTGAACAGACCCTGAGATTCTACCCCTGTATATTGGCCTATGTTAATATTTGGGTCAGTTTTTTGTGTTTTCTGAAAAACCTGAATAAATGACATTGTCCATTATTTTAGTAAGGTGATGATATGTATATAACAGTCTCTGAATGCATTGACCCCTCACTGAGTCAGAGGTCAGGGCTTAAGATTCACCTCTCCCGATCAGCCACTAGCCATTTGTTGAAACTGTGCCAGTGTGATCATGTCACCTGCAGCTAGCTTGAGCCCTGCATCTAGCTTGAGTCCTGCAGCTATCTTGAGCCCTGCAGCTAGCTTGAGCCCTGCAGCTAGCTTGAGCGAGCCCTGTCTAGTGTTGGGTTACTTATTCTAAATAGGTGGGAAGCCATCCAGGCAAGGAGCTGAACAGCTTGTTTCTTTTGGACAGGGAAGATGTTAGCAGGCGTTTTCTGTCCTGCACAGCAAGCGCAGTCCAAATGCAGGGTTTGAAATAGCTGTCTTTAGTAAACAAACAGAAAAAAATGACCAATATATGAAACTCAGATATTTGCATGCTTAAAACTGCAAATGCAATATACGTTATTATGCACTGAGCAGTAATGCACCTTTATACTGACAGCAATACAGACAACACCGTTAGAAATAAAAGCTAGACTGTACTAGAGAATATTTACAGTAACCAATGGCTAATGGGTCCAAAACTAAGCTAAGTATTGTTGGTGGTAGAACTTGAAATATCAGTCCGAAGGTTCGGGTCGGGTCGGTCTATATTTCTTACATTTTTCACCAGGCACGTCGGGTTCCGGCCGGGTTTGGGATGAATTGACTAATTAATACAAATAATTTTCAGCGTGTTTTGCAATATGCCGGTTGCAACTTTCCCCCTCGCTGATACGTTGTTTTTTAGAGAGAAACGCAATGATGCTGGATGAGGATTATATGTGTTCCAGGCCAAGCTTATCAATGATAAGTAACGTTGAAAACGTTAGTCGACTCCTGTTCTTACTGCTGCATCTCTGTGCTTTGTTTATAGTTTCTATGACAACTAGCGTGTTATTTCCTTAACTCCTGGCTCAACATTTTGCGTTCATCACTATCCAGCAAGCTGTTCAATATACCATTTAGTCCCAGATGATTCAGCAGCAGTATCTAGACTAGAGCTCTGCACCACCTGATAAGCACAGCGACGCGTAGCTTATGGACACGCCTGGGAAAGCTCTAATAAAACAACAGGCTGTAATCGTGTTCGGGTTTCAGAAAGCCACACACGTGCGGGTTCGGTTCGGGCTCGGACAAAATTGTTTCTGGCTCGGCCCATGTCGGGTTAAACTTTTCAGGCCCGATTAAAGCTCTAGTTGGGGGTCACAACCAGTCACCTAGCAAGGCAAAGTGTGTGCGATGATATTTAGCTTGAGACACTGAGATGGGGAGGGGCATATGGATATACTGTAAGGATCGATATCTGGCCGAATATTGATGGTCAAGTCTGAATGTCATGATGGACTAATGTGTGTGTGTGTGTGTATTTGTACGAAGGTTATTCAAATTATAATTTCTGAACATCACACGTGCATCAGGTTCCAAGCAAAAGCCAAATGATCTGGGCGTGCTTGGCTGGACCATGGCTGTATCCATCTTTGACACTCAAAAACAGAAGCAGGTTTGTAGGTCCTGCTCAGTAGGCAATTTTTATCCCTGCCACTGCAAATGTTAGGGTCTATAAAGGACAGATCATGCATTTGGAAGTTAGTATAGGCTGACCTGCCACCACAGAGAATGAGTTCTCCCAGCAGCAGATGGGGTTTGCTGACACATGTATGTAATGTCATGTGTTAAATCAGGATATATTTCGCTGCACTCTTTGTTCCAGAGCAAATGAACAGCACTACTCATTCATGCTAGTGTATTAGCATGCTTTTCTACAGCTGTACAACAAGATGTCGCTCTGTGTGTGTGTGTGTGTGTCTGTGTGTGTGTGTGTGATAGATGGAGGCATGATACACAGATCATAGAGGATAGAAGAGCATAGAAATAGAAAGGGGGGTTGGGCCTCACTGTTAAACAGTGTACAGTTTGTCCACATGTCGTCTGTGTGCTGGACCGACAGTGGCGGCTCCAGAAGCTCACACACCTATATGCTACATTCTTAATCTGTTTGACACACGCGCACGCGTGCACATGAACGAACACACACACACACACACACACACACACACACACACACACACACACACACACGTACAGTACTCACACACACGTATACAAAATCGGACACCCAGTCACACGAGGCACCTAGATTCCACCTTCCAAAGAATCGCTGGCCATTACGGGTGCCACATTGCTATGGCGACTCTACCTCTTCATCTTGTTGTTTATTGTTGTTAATTGTTTATAGCGGCGGAGTGGGCAAGAGACTTTCTTCAGTAGCAGAGCTGAACCTAGCGCCGTGCAATGTCTTACCAGGTCTGTGCTGTACAGAGTGTGTGCACCTGTAAAAAGGGCAGTACTTGTCCCTGTGTGAACCCACGCTAGCTCCTCAAACGGTACGCATGCTTGTTTACAGGAAAGGCACATTCCCTTCAAGGGGTACAAGATTGTCTCTGGCGGACTCTTTGGAAGCGGAGAGCCGCTTGGTGATCAAACCAGAGCTGTATGCCTGGGTGGGGTGGGGGAAGGAGGGATGGGGTTGGTTCAGAACCACTAGAGATACCAGTCATACCACCAACCTCAAACTGTGCCACCTCCAGACTCAGTGACAAGGGGTGCATCAACCTTTGTCTGTGTTGAATGTCATGCACGAAGGGGCATGCCAGCACACGCACATGCGCATGCACGCATACACACACGCGTACACACACACGCACACACTGTAATTCTGACCTTTGCAGGTTTTGCCGTCCGGTTGCAACGTGAAACCCACGGGACAACTGCAGCGCACTCCTGTGGCCGTGTCCTTACATGTGCGGTCACAGCCGCCATTGTTCACGGCACAGGTCTCTGGAGACACAGAGAGGGAGGGGGGAAGGCATCAACCTGCTAACCCTTGTTGTGAAGAAAATAACAACAAACAAATACATCTGGAGACACCACAGACAGTAGAGTGGGATGTGGGCTTGGGGCTGGGAAGAGTATGTTTCACTGTAGACCCCTAACAGCCCCTGAAAGATTGGCCTTACTCACCACTACTGTAATTCACAGTTCAACACTTAAAATTGAGTGAATTGAGTGAATCTGTAGTGAAAGACACACCAAGACAACAGCGTGGTCTAATAGGTACATATTCTCAACACAGTAAGATTGTTATATGTCCCACTGAAAAATAAGAAGAGTTAAGAGATGCTCTACACAAACACAGTTAAGATTTTAATATTATTTACACTCAGTCAACAGGTTCTTGTGTCAACAATAAAAAACAACAAACAAATATGATGACGTTATGCTTAAGAAAGATTAACTCCAGAGGTATTTCCTGTTAAGGGAAATGTTCCCAAGTAAAGAAGGGGTAGGTTAAGTGAGAGAGAAAAATAAGGTTAGTTTAATAAGGGAGGGAGGCCGGGCAAGAACCGCAGTGTGTACTTTCCTCTAGAAATATTCTCCTGCACAAGACGTGGCAAAGATAAGGGCCGCCACAGCTTGCGGAACGCCGTCTGAATTGATCCCAAGGAGAACTGTGGCGAATGGGAACATTAGCTCACCTGCGGCGCGGCTGTTGCTTTAGCCAAGCTCTGCGCACATACTCCAAATAGGTCTGCACAAATGCTGACAAGGCAGAAACCCTTCATTAACCTGTGTTTATGGAGGATGGGGGAAGAAGAACGCTCACATAACATAGTCTCTGTGCCGCTTATCCAGTCAGTTAGTCAGTGAAGAACAATTTGGGGAGGGTTATCGGCACGTACGCAAGTTCAAAGGAATACATATACTGTATATAGATATACAGCATATTTATTGATAATTACATACAGTATTGCGTGTCTAAAGTTCCTCGTTTTTTCCAGGTTTTTCCCCCACTGTCTTAGTCAATGCAGAGCGATGTATGCTTAAATTAAGGGAGGAGGAATTGTGTAGGATCTGTGAAAAGGTCACCACATAATCATAATATCTGTAGGAACGCAAAGGCTTCTTCACATGGCTAACATTCAACATCAAACACAAGATGTCTGTTGACTTCTACAGAATGTTCCCTAAATGACACTTAAAACAACATCAAACTCCCTGTCGGCCTCTTTTGTTCCTCCCTTCCTTTAACCCCTTCAGTTATGTGTCTCATGCCGTTGTGGACTCTTGTTCTTCACCAGAAAGTTGTGGTGGTTGGAAGTCCAGATCTTCTGAGCGATGCGGATCTTTGAATCTCGTTCAGTGTAAAGAACAACCTTTTCTCAGTGTCTTGGCTGTTTTGACTTGCTGTTGTTCAAGCTGCTTCTTCAAGCTGACACATTTGCACTCAAAGGAGTCATGACTCATGACTCATGAGTCAGTCAAAAGATATGTTCTTTTTAAATAAATGGTTCACAAACGACTCATCACTAGATGGTTGGAGCTGTAAAGGGTACAAGTTAACACTTTCCACTGCAGTCACGTTGCGATTTAGGCTATATTCACCAAACCTACTGTACGGTACTGGTAGTGTGACGTCCCTTATATTGCAGGTTACAGGTCATGGTGCCACATGACATCAGACATGGCAGGCTATGAAGAGAAAGCTGGGAGCACCACAAACGACACAAGGCATTTAGGAAGCCTGTCTGATGCTGCTGTAGGGTACACGAGCTGCCTCTCTGCCTTGGCCTGGTGTGTGTGTGTGTGTGTGTGTGTGTGTAAAGGTGTGTGTCCAAGCACTGCACAGTGTGTTGCAGCATGTCTGTATGTGTGTGTGTGTGTGAAGGTGGTGTTTATGGGTCAGGGTGATTTATGCTGAGTACAGTGGTCCCTATCATTAGTCCAGGACCAGTGTTCCTCTCTGCTGGTCCCACCCAGCACCCCCGGCCAGGCCTGGACAAATCAGACATGCACCGTCCCATGTCCTGATTGATGTGCTGGACATACCTCAAAACCAGCTCCGCTCCAAGCCCCCAATCCCAGTGGGCATACTGCCTAAAGCTTGTCCTTGTGTGTGTGTGTGTGTGTCTGTGCTCCACAAATGTGTTCCACCTAAATATATATATGTGTATATACATATATATACAAATATATATATATACATATATATACAAATATACATATATATATATATA
>JAODLL010001323.1:0-13251 GCA_026546735.1 Forbesichthys agassizii | reverse complement strand
CCCCCCCCCCCCCCCCCCCCCCCCCCCCCCCCCCCCCCCCCCCCCCCCCCCCCCCCCCCCCCCCCCCCCCCCCAGAGTTTTCAACTTTTCAATTGGAAACAAGGTCGCAATGCAACACAAACCAGATAAACAAGAGATTCGCCAATTGAATGCATGCTAACAAGACACCACATCCCAAATGATGTTCCGCCTGGCTGCTGTGCGTATTTATTGATGTGGAATGCCGGTGGAATGAAAGTCAGGTCGACATGAATCGCAAACTTTATCTTGCACCTCTACCATGGCATTCTAAACTGGAGCCTCAACCCGGGCCAACAATGAAATTACACCCATCAGTATTCACTCCCAAACCTGTGCACACGCACATTTATATCGCATGCAAATGACTGCACGTGCACATGCATATTGCCATTCCGTAATTTCCCCAATGTCTCCTGTCTTGCATCTCTCACCCGTCTCTCTAAACCTTATGACATGGACCTGTGGAGGTTCTGGGGGGGGGGGGGGGGGTGGTGATTCGCCCCCCCCCCCCCCCCCTTTCCCTCCCCATCCACCGTTTCCTTGGCAACTCTCTCTGAGAGATCAGCAAGGTTTTCGACGAGAGACAGAGTGCGGTAGCGGAGTCATTATTTACTGCAGGGCTTTAGCTATGTTATTCACCGGCACAGCATTCCATCGCCGACCCCTTTTGCCCATGTCTATTTGCACCCTGAACATCAGGACACACATAATTACGGTCTCCATGGTAATGGTGTTACTGCCTGGGCATTTTGAAATACAGCAATTATACGTTTTATATAAAGAGTGACAGAACATTCCCTTGGACGTATGTTTGTTGAAGAAGCTTAAAAAGCTATGCGACTCTGAAAGGGTCCTGAAGATCAGGCTTTGGGTTCCTTCTCAAGGGTACACTTCAAGGCTAATTAGAAGAGCTACTGTAGCTTCTAATTAACGTTTGCTGGTTCAACGTTCTCACAATAAAGCAAGGCAGGCTTCATTGTGAGGACGGGCAAATTTTACTGGCCGATAAATCAAAATTTGAAACTTGTGATGATCATTAAGGTTGGGTCTTAATTACCTACCGCGTTCAATTTCCCCACTCATCCGTGACAATAAACAGAATATAGGACTAATCTGATGCGCAACGTGCACTGAGAAACAAACACTTCTAACCTTGTCCCGAACACATACAGTACATTTACTAAACTGTATAATTTCAATTACAATTAGGTAATTTAACAGAAGCTTTTATCCAAAGCGACTTGCGATGAGAATAATTAATATGAAGATGCTGACAGGGGTTAATGCATCTAGGCATCTCAAGGACGCTTACAGGAAGGCCTACGGCAAAGACTCAAACCCTCAATCTAAAGAATAAAGCCCCAGAAAAGACTATCCTTCCCCGTCAAAACAAAAGCAACATTAAAAAGCAACAATATTGTCATCATATTACAAGATTTGATGCTGAAGTAATGTACAAAATGTTTTCATTTTAGCAAACCGTTGTGGACTGAGAGACTACATGTTCTTGGTACCGCAGGCAGCATCGAGAGCTGCAGTGTTATCTCCCAAGGACACCAGCTTAAGACGCCCACAGACTAAAACGTAATAGATACACGCATACGCTTTCCTCCAGGATTAAGCATTGCAGTCTTCAATACAAAGAAAACATTGGGTGAATTATGGTGGAAAATAATGATTTCTCAGAAATAGCAACAAAACCACAGAGCGATATAGCATCACCGCTGTGTCTTGGTATCGCCGCTAATGACAGGTTTCGGGCGAGGCTTTTCTCCACAAAGGCAACAGCGGCGTGACAAAGCGGAGAGGCTGTCAAAGCAGCAGGGGCTCTCGCATTCGCTCCGCCAATGCAACACAGGTGCGGTGACTTGACACCACGCCCTTCCCCTTGACTGACCTTGGGGAGCGGTGCGCTCGCCGAACGCAGCTCTTTGTTTCCGAAATGGCAGCAATTAGCGGCCGGAGCAAAGCGGAGGGGTTATTTTGAACGTGTTACGGGGGGATGAGGGTGGGGGGGAGCAGACTGAGACATGGACGCATGGTGACAGAAGAGACCTGAGGATTGGGGGGGGGGGGGGGGCTGCACCACGGGGGCCTAATGTAGGAGGGAAGGGAGAGGGCAGGAGAAAGAGAGGCAGAAGGTCAGGGATAATTAGAAGCCTTTGTGCCTCTCTCAAGAGGCTCGGGAGGAGGCTCCAGATGGGCCCTCAGCTCCTAAACACCTTGGAACAGGCGAGAGACACACACGGGCGCACACACACACACCTGAGGGATGCTCAAATGAGTGAGCGCGGACACAGGTGTAGAGCAACACAGAAAAACAGACAAAAGGTTGATATCTTCTGTACATTAGCGGAGATATTTCACCATCTAATTGCCACAACAAATAACTACTATTGCTTATTATTATTGCTTATTGTTTAGCACTTATGACAGTTTGTGTGTGTGTGGGTGAGGGGGGGGGGGGGGTAATGCGATTAACGACTCTGCTATCCTGGCCTAGGCAGCCGGTCGTCCTCCACACACACACACGCATTATGTAAATGTTCCTAATACAGTGACCTGGTAGAGAGGCATAAAAGGTATAAAACAAACATTTAAAATGTTATACACACACACACACACACACATATACAGTATATACTGTATATACACACTGTATATACAGTATGTAAATTAGCGGTGATTTGCTCACTGACTCTGGTAAGAAGCAATTAGAGCCCTGACATTTCTAAACCTGTCCCTTGCAAGTCCACCACCGGCGCGTTCAGTAGAAAGGTGAGCAAGCTAATTTCAACAAGGCTACAATGTTGTTGAGCTGCAGCGGCCCAGAGACAAGTTGTACAAGTGCTAAATGCTGCATATACACACGCGCGCATGCACACACACACACACACACCAGTAGAGCTAGTTTAAAAACCACAAGCATTCTATATAATATTCGGAAATACCATACTGTTTACTGTAGTATTTGTCCAAAAATGTAGTGCGTTTTACAATTACAAGAATGCTAGACTACTCCCGGTGAAATGTTGTAATGGGGAGAGCCTGGGAGACACACGCAGACCCCACACCATTCTGGTCCAAATAACCCACAATGCATTGCAACTCTTCACCTAGAGCAGTAATGGCAGCTGCTAAAATATAGAGGCTATACTGTATGCTACAGTATATCAAGTAGGCATACTTACAAACAACACAAACATTTTAGCGGCAAAACATAATCTGAAATATTATGATATTCACCTCTTCAGAGCCAGTTAAAAGGCAGTTTTCCTCCGCCTCAGTCTGTTTGTCCATCCCTCCATCCAGCGACATCTCAATTAGCTGCAATTATGGCGGTCCTCAACATCAACGTCAATGTCATCCCACTCAATGTAAACATACACTCACCATCACCTGACGTGGTCTTCTAGCCACATCCCAGTAGTTCAAAATTCACTGTTCGGCGCGTATAACCGCGTTTGCACAAAGGTATGTGCGATGCTTCACTGCTTTATATTCTACACCTTCACCGCACACTTTTAAGCCGTCCAGAGTTTGGAGTCGGTGCAGTAAGTGATGGAAATGGTAAACAAACATAGCCTGACAGAGGGTCAACATTGGAATACAGTCCTGACAGCCGAGGCGGCAGGGGCGAAATTACTTGTGATGATATTTTGCTGCTTGTCAGCGGAGCGATTCCAGCCTGGGCAGAGACGAATGATTGAAAGTTCCCCCCCTAGAAAACCTGTGTTGCGCTTCCATGCAAGGTAAATAATAAAGACTGTAGCATGTAATGAAGGTTGAGGGGACCAGAACTAAATAGGTGTCTTGGCTAAGCTGCGTTGGTCACCTATGGCACATCTTTGCATGATTGATTGTGTGTAATTGCTAAGCTTTAGTTTAATCCTAAACTAAGCGTTTGCTATGCTAATTTGAGCGCCATGCGTGGCATGTAAATATCAGCTAAATGCCACATTCATTAAGGGACACAGATCTGTCTGAATTTGGGACAGTCTCTCTCTCCATCACTCCCTCTTCAGTGGCTATTGCCTTGGGGCCTAGTTAGACGGTTTAGGGATTGGGGGCTCCCCAACGCCACATGGGGTCATGCCTTCAGAGACTACAGCTGTCTCTGTGCGTGTGTGTTTGTGTGTGTCTGAATGTAAATATACACACGCGTGCATAAACCCTGGTTATGCAAAGTGTTCTTTTGTATTGCATCTTGTAATTGCCACAGCACATCGAGGCTAATGAACAGTTACCCAACTGTCG
Organism: Forbesichthys agassizii; assembly: GCA_026546735.1. Lineage (NCBI taxonomy): Eukaryota > Metazoa > Chordata > Actinopteri > Percopsiformes > Amblyopsidae > Forbesichthys > Forbesichthys agassizii. Next base: position 8,973 of record JAODLL010001323.1, on the reverse strand, counting down.
ACTGCAACGTGAATGTCATCGTGATTGGCATCAATTTCTCTGCATTTGTCTATCATTTTGACAGGAAGACAACCCATCCCACACACAAACACACACACACCCATTTGTTGAGAGTCTGTGTGTTTACTTATGTGTTTCAACAGCCATTCTTGTTTAACACGTGTAAAATATCGACCTTATTGCAGCTAGCGTAGGTTAACTTAACTACACATGCAGCTATCATAATTAGCCATTAGCTGTTGTTACAGATACAATGCGAAGAGTGAATCAAGCCTCTGTGATCAAACACCTCTAAATTAAAACTGGTTATATTCCTTGTTTAACATGGCACTACAGCTGAGTTCAGTAGGGTGAATGTTTATTCTCTAGTATCGATGGGTAGGTCAAACAGACAGCGCAGAACTTTTCTCTATAATAAATCATAGCTCACAGGACCACCCAATACCTAGTCTCACAGAGTCAGCCTTTACAGATGTAAACTCTGGGACACAGCGCTGGCTAACTACATCAGTACCCCCCTACTTGACAAATGACCATGTCTGAAGTAAAACTTGCAATGTGGAATTCATTGGAACAGGACTCTAGCTGTTTACAGGTCCTGTACATCTGTAAAATTAGTAGGCTACGGTTACTGCAAAATAAATTTAACTTGTAAATTATAAAATATAGCATAGCGTACCACCGGAAATTACCTATACTTGTGAGTGACAATGCTGACAGCCAATAGAAATCGACAGGATAACTTCACAAAAGTCAGAGAGTCCTGTGTCGAGATAACGTTATTATATTATTATATACGTTGCTTATGTGACTTAGTGCTAATGAACGGAAGAGGCTGAGACTACCTGAGACCCTCCTCTCTCCTCTTATTCTACTGGGCAAACTCCAATTTCCTGCTTGCATACAGGCAGGAAGTTGTTTCTGTGTGTGTGTGTGTGTGTGTGTGTAGGTGTGTGCGCCCTAGCTTGCGCACATGTCAGTAGTTAAAAGTCAAGCAGCTGAGGGGTGTGTTATTGTGTGCCATGATACAATTTCAATATAATTAGGTAAACAGCATTCTAATAGGAGGTGTTGCCATATGTCTAGAGAGGGTGTGGCTGAGAGATCACACATTTTAATGAACCTTATTAGATATGCGAAATGCTACAACCGGTACAACCACACCGCTCGACAGACAGAGACACTCTCGCGCACTCGCACGCACACACTACAAGCGCCCGCGCACACGAGAACACATTCACATACGCGCACACACACAGGGCCAACTTTTAGTGAGCGGGTGAATCGATCGAGTCCCTTGTTTTTGGGCTCCTGATGAGAATTCATACCGCTGGCGTCCCTCCAGTGTGTCAGCAGCTATTTATACGCTAGGTATTAACAGGCACGTCAGCATTCATGCTGGATCTCAGGCATGCGGTAATTGTGCATAATAGGCTTGATTCTGACAGAGAAATGCTTACACAAAGGACAACAACAAAGAAACGCACACTGAAATAAACACAGTGCGTGTTGTGCACACACACACACACACACGCACAATACACACCCACCCCCTCACACACGTGCGCACACACACACACACACACACAAGCAAATAAGAACACAAGTACACACACCAGCAGACCTACACAAACCCACACCTTTAGTGTGTGTGTGTGTGTGTGTGTGTGTGTATACCATGTATATATATACTGCATACAAATCTGATCATGGAGACAATGAATAGTCAAGCCACGTTGCCACGGCAACCACCTCCACATCTACTTTGTCAAAGTAATATTTATTAACTTAATTGTTTACATTTCGAGGTGCGGCTCTGTTCTGGGAGAGCAGCAAAGGGACACCCCCCCCCCACCCCCCGCAAGCCAACAGCCAATGAGCAACACAGAACATGGTGGTGCAGGGGAGGAGGTGGAGGGAGCTAACGGGCTAGCCGGGGAAGCGGCAGAAATGGGCAGGTAACCCGACTTCAAGAGATAGGAAAGTGGTTATAAAATGCAGAAATATATTGCAAAGGGATATATTTAATTTACATCAACCAAATAAATAATAAGTGTGTTCACAGCATGACAAAAAAACGTGACATTCTCAGGGCTGAATGGGCGTGTTCGTACACCCCCCCCCCCTTTCAACTCTAGGCTAACTCTAGCCTAGCTGCAATGGCCCGTCATTCAGCAGGTGCGATTGGTTCAGTAAAACGTTATATGTATGAACCAGAGTAGACAGCACCCGAAGAAACGGTTGAGCCAAATAACCACGTATAATAAAAGTTGTGTCACAATGTTCAGAGTATCTTTCAGCTAGTAAAAAATGTTCTTATTACAGAAGCTGCACCACAGTGCAAAATGATTTCTATCAGCCCATAACATTCATAATGAGCTTTTACATGCTATAAACAGAAATTGTTAGCAAAATCTTATTGCATTTTCCAGCCCATGATACTTAGGCTACTGGTAGTTTCACTGTAAGCTACAAGTTGCCAATTTCTTTAACAATTCATCACAATTAAAATGTGTACTTCATAATTAATATGGTTGCAGCATTACTAAACCTCAAAGTTTACAATAAGTGTTGCTGTAGAAATTGCGCTTCAATGCCAACAGTTAGAAAATGTTTGCTGCCAACAGATAAATATGGTGTGCATTACATATTGTAATATGTTACAAGATACACACAATTATAATTAGTTTACTTTTTTTTTTCAAACAATTTAAAAACAGACTCATAGGCCACATTTCAGGACACTGAAGGACATACATATAAGTAGGCCAACAAATTTTAAGCAAATGTCGTAGCCTGTAAAAAGAACTGAAGCAGATAAGTGTACTACTGTACTATATATTGAAGTCAACTGTATTATGTAATAGCTGCTTAACAAGTGTGATGAGCTGCCACCGGCACCAAGGTGTATGACATTACACCCTGGTCTAGAGCCTGTGTCTGAACCCCTGCTGTATGTATTGCAAACTGGGGCAAGTCAAGCAGAGCAGCGTTTAGCGTTTAGAAAACAACATTTTAAGGATCTATGCAATGTATTCTCAGAAAGCCAAAGACAGAGTGTTGAAGAGGATGTCTTGATTCTAGAGTCAAACTAGGCAATTAGTTGTATAGCCCTTAATCACAAATAACACACCTGAACCTGCTACTCTTCCCAGGCAAGGATACATTTATATTACAAGCCATGTGCGTTAAATAGAAAGACACCTCGGAAAGGGACCACAGACGAGTAATTCACCCTTTCAGGACTGTTAGGAAACAATATGTGTCGATGAGGCAAAAAGAATGACCAATTACATTGCTGCAACACGTCAGTCTGACATACATTTCGACGCAGGATGGATGGTTCATTGCACTGGATCTGAGCATTTCTTGTACTTCAAATAGAAGTTGATTTTCATAGTTTGTTGATGTTTATATTAAGCCTGTATATCCTTTAATGACATGTTAAGACTAAAATGACTGATTTTCCTTGCCTATCACTTTAAGTATAAACGCACCCCAACTATTGGCCAATGTGTGTCAAGCAACAATCAGCTGGTCTGTCAGCTGACGACCCAGCAACGTGACTCGTGTGCTGCCTGACATGCGGTGCTTTATTTCTGGATAAACTGGCGGTAACTACACCGCTATCTCCTTGAGTCAGGAGGTCTCTGTAAGCGCATGAGGTAGCGCATCGATCCGCTGTGTTGAGGTGGGTCACTAGAGAGCATGGGCTTCCCGGGCACAACATGATGGAGAGATGTCAGTGGAGAGTGATACTCAGATACATTCAAAGCTTAAAATTTAACTGAAGATTGCAAGATCAGGATGCTCTCGCAAAGCTAACTCAAACCCTCTCGAACAGAAGAATACCTTGTGTATTGTCATTGAGCTGGAGGGCAACACACATTAAGAAAACATAAACAGACTGTGAAATGTTTGTGGATTCAGATGCAGACAAGACATTGAGAGTGGACCACTTTTGCTCTTTTATAAATACTGGACTTGATGTCATGGACTTGGACATTATTCAACTAACTTGAACTGCATTTTATTACTTTAAATGCTTAATTGAAAGCAAACATAAATTAATCATTCACGGAAACTATAAATAAATCATTCAAAGGAAATTATAATATGTACAACCACATTATTTTCATTTAACAATAGAACCGCCACCGGGTCAAATTTACCCATTATCAACATATATATATTTTCGCCAGGTTTTCAGCGTACGAAGCATGACACTTGTCACAAGTTGAATGCGCTTCTATGTGAGGGTTGTAAACTGGGGAAATAACATGGAGCAATGAAAAGTTTCTGGTTCGAGCAATTGTTCAATACATTTCTCATCTCAACACTGTCGAGTAACCGATTTTGGGAGACCCTGCATTTCCTTTATGTTTATGATACAGACAATGTGCTATGTGAGTACACCACGGACACATTTGCGATCATGACTTAATTGTGGGGGAGATTCATACAAAACTGCATTTTATGCTACAGACACTACTGGCGTGGATTATCTTAAATAAGATGACATGCCTAACGACCCAATCTTTGATCTTGGAATGCTTTCATGATTAGCCTATATTTGCGTGTTCTTAAAGATGCCGCTTTAAACCATAATTAAAAAACTAGAACACCAAAGGACAATTAAACAAACTAATTTTAGAAGACAATCAATACAATGACAGAGTACATTTTGAAGCTAGAAACACAGTAAATAGGCGCACGGGTAAATTCTACCCGTTGGCGGATTTAGGTATACAGAGTGTTTTGGCGGCTCTAGTGTTAAATCCAACAGATTTTTTCTTTCAGTGTAGCTACTGGCCACTTAATTATCGACCGGCAGCCTCTCATTTTTAATGGAGGAGCACTGTCCATTGATTTCATTCTGGAGCTGAAGATATTGATAGACTTCATACTCCTCTGGCAAAACTGGCAAAGAGGCATGGGAAAGAGGACCATTTATTACAGAGAGTGTGAGCGAACGAGTCAAAATACAGTACATACAGACAACAACATCTTGTATTTTTTTTTAATTAAATATGTTCATTGAATTACTTTCTTGGTTGGTAATATATTCATATTGGCTCAAAGTTTTGAGGCTATTTACTGTATGTAGACTAACTGTACATACAGCCACTACTGTTTGACTTCCAATAGTGAGAAATACTGTACAGAGAAGAATGGCTTGACCCGGCGATGGAGCGCATCCTAAAACACAAATGCTCATATTGGGAGTGAACAGGAGAATAGAGTAGTGATCCTGAGATTCATTTTACACAGGGGAATATGAAACCAATTGGTTAAAAGACCAGGCCTGACCTGCCAGTTGTTATTCAGATGTGAGGGAAGACCTACCAGTGTGCCACATTGAGAGGCCAGTTACGTTTTTGTTGACTGGGCAGGCTGTTGTACAAAGACAGGCCGCCGCGCCAGAGCTAATTACCCCTCAGAGACAGACATAATCACTCAACTGTGTCCCTCATACAGAGAGAGAGAGAGAGAGAGAGAGAAATAAAAAAAGACAGATTAATCCTGTTCTCCCTGCTCTACAGTGACAAAGACTTTTAATGAATCAAGAGAGGTTTTTAAAAACAGCTTGTGTCTTTGCCCGCTCGGCGGCCCTTCATTTAAAAGTGTAATTTCCCTATTTTCCCTCCTACTCCGGTATGGGTTCAATCAATGACAAAAGCTTATTCGAATTGACCGTAGGAGTTCGATATTTTCAACGCGCGGACGCATTTCATCATCTCATTCGCATGCCCACTATGCGGCTGTTTGTCTGATTTGATATCTGCCAAAGGACTGAGGCGATCAATGGTAGCTGGCCGGTAATGGCACCTGCTCGCTCTACACCGCATAATTGGCCCGACACGTTTCTGCACCAATTTGTCTAACACTCCTTCAGACTGGGAGATGGACGCACACTGGCTGCGGTGAGCCATTGTCGGACCCAATAGAGAGAGAGAGAGAGAGAGAGAGAGAGAGAGAGAGAGAGAGAGAGAGAAAAAATGGCGGCGTGCAACCCTGTTCCCCACGAGAAGCGCATCACGTTGACAGGCCAGGAGGCTTCAGCTAGGCTGAGTTCTAATGATGCGGAGTGTTGTGGTTGTGCTGTTACCGTGACAGCCCCAAGGGGACTGTGGATTTCCGGGCACCGTGGGGTGTCATCATCTCACTGCCTTGGCCTCCTGGGCCCATCCTTCCCCAGAGGCAGCACACACACACACACATACAGTACACACACACACACACACACACACACACGAGCAACAACCGAAGTTGTCATCTGACACCAACCTCTTTGGTGGGTAAAGATGGTAATGTGCTGTCATTTTGTTAATTACACTGCACCCTTTCAACATCAGTGGCTCTCAAACTGTGGGTTGTGACCCCTCTTTTGTAGGTGGTAGCGAAATTATTTCAAAATATGGGTTTTTAAGTTCTATTATTATACATTTTTAAACTTGTCTTTTCAAATGTTCTGTTTTTGTTTGATTGGCTTCAACAAAATGTATCTTTCGGTAATGTTTCTGGACATTTAGTAATTGTTCAAATAAATATATCTGCTTGATTGCTTGATAATGCTTGGATTTAAGCCAGTTGTTCTCTTAAAATTTTGATCTGTGACCCATAGATCAACATTTTAAGAGAACATCTGCCTTAAATCGTTTCCATTATGTCGTGTTCAGAATCAGGAGGTGTCAGTACACTGCAGCAGTAAAACTGAAATTGTCCCGTGCTCTAGAATTGAGCACATCGGGGGGGCTTATCACCGGTTTAACCTCATGTCTCTCTGAGACCTGCTATTCTGGGAGCCGTGGGAAACTGGGGTGAAAAGGTGGTGTTTTCCACTTTCGCTATGATTTATAGCCTTCATGAAAGTGAACGTTTGGATTTGACCCCTCGGAGTCGCCTCTATTTCTGATCCTTAAAAAAAACTAAATAATATTTTTTATCTAAATATAAATGTCTAACACATGAATGTTTGTCCATTTACATGTGTGTGCTTTTGAGAGATGAGTGTGAACAAGGACTTTGGTGTGATGGCGTCAATGTGCATCTCTTTATATGTGTGTTCATGTGTGTGACGTGTATGCCTGCATGCGAGTGTGTGTTTGTGTGTGTGTGTGTGCGTGCGTGTACGTGTATGCATGCATGCGTGTGCTATTGCGTGTGATGTGTATGTGTGTTCATGCGCGCGCACGTGCGTGTGATGCGTATAACTGCATGCGAGTGTGTGTTTGTGTGCGTGCGTGTACATGCGTGTACGTGTATGCATGCATGCGAGTGTGTGCGTATGCGTATGCATCCATTCGTGTGTGTGTGTGTGTGCGTGTACGTGCGTGTACGTGTATGCATGCATGCGAGTGTGTGTTTGTGTGCGTGCGTGCGTGTACATGCGTGTACGTGTATGCATGCGTATGCGTGTGTTGTGTATGTGTGTTCATGCGCGCGCACGTGTGTGTGTGTGATGCGTATAACTGCATGCGAGTGTGTGTTTGTGTGCGTGCGTGTACATGCGTGTACGTGTATGCATGCATGCGAGTGTGTGCGTATGTGTGTGTGTGTGATGTGTATGCATCCATTCGTGTGTGTGTGTGTTTGTGTGTGTGTGTGCGTGCGTGTACTGCCCCAGTGGGCCATCCATCTGAGGCGACTCCACCACGGGACATAATCTGTTTCCTCCTTCGGCCCCAGCCACCACAGAGGTGTGAAACCATCTCTGCCTTTTATTTCATTTAACAACGGGGGCCCCTCAGCGGAGGTCAGCTGACGTCAGGAGGGGAGGGGTAGTGAAGAGGCACCTGGATGACTAAGGCCACATATGCACATGCACGTACTGTAGGCGGCGGGGTGGGGGAGAGACATGATGACACGATGACCACTGTAGAGTCAGCTCTCCTGGAGAAAGACTGAACTTGCTCACAACAAAAACACCTCTCCCTTCAATACCATAGGGTTGTCCCTCAGAGGCTTCAACCCCCCCCCCCCCCACACACACACACACACATTGCCAAGGCTGGGATAATGTGGTGCGGTCTGCACCACTTTGCTTGCGTTCCCATATACAATATACAGAGTAGGGGCTGTAGAAACACCAGATACCTCTGGGGCAATTTTTGAATTTGACAATAATTGCTGACTTTATATTTAAAGTGTTACACAACACGCACGGTGTACACGGGCAGCTACCTCTCTCTCTCTCTCTCTCTCTCGAAGTTCATTATCTGTCTCCAACGCGGCTGAGCTTGATCAGAACTGCTCTTAGAAGACACTTCATTTTCCATCTGGTCCCCGTTTTTAATAACATACCCGATAGCGGCGGGGATATTAATTGGAAACATTCCGCTGGAATGTGATGTCCGTGCACGCTTAGGCTCTGTCCAATCACATCTAACGGGACCCCTGTGCAGGAAATAAACAGACAAACCAGACAAGGTGTGTGAGGGGGGAGGGGGGTGGGGGGGGGTTGCAGGGAAGTGATGGTGGTGGGGGGGAGACTTCTTAATTTGAGTGTGACACAAAGTTACGCTCGAGCGTCTGTCTCCCCTCTCCCCCTGTGGGGGAAGACGACGATACCCGTTACATCCCTCCGTAGTCCTTTCATTACACATCTTGCCCGAGACAAACCGCAGTGTAGCCTCGGGTAACCATGGTTACCCGAGGGCCACAGCTTCGTTTTCTTTCCTTGCCCAATCATCCTTCGGTGGATTTCAAGCGGTAGAAGGTTTGTTTTTTTTTTCTTTCTTTCCTTTTATTTATTTTGTCCCCTCAGCTCCTCAAGGTAACATGGAATATGTGGGCAGAACTCTTTTTTTTTTTTTTTTAACCTCAATGACCTGTAGCTTTCACTGAGAGAGCAAATAAGATCAATTTTCTGCTGAGTGTCTGTCTTTGGCTTCAAGTGGCTAAGTCAATGATAAACAGTCAAAAACCCCCTCTCTCTCTCTCTCTCTCTCTCTCTCTCTCTCTCTCTCTCGC
>JAODLL010001322.1:0-7500 GCA_026546735.1 Forbesichthys agassizii | reverse complement strand
CGATCAACGGATGGATAATATGCATTTGCTGTACAACGAATACGGCACCGATTGGAAGAAACACTATTCATAAAAACTGGTAAATTAATCTAGTCAATAGACGGAATAGAGTATTGTTCCCACGATCGACAAACCTTCATCGTAACTCCTTCCTCGTCCTCCCTGCGAAGCCCCAAGGGCTCCGCGAACGCGCAGGCGCGCCACCCTGCGTGGGAATGGCTGTGTTGTGACCGAGGGGCCGGGCCGACGGGAGCGAGCGGAGAGCTGCTAGAGTTTGTAATGTCCGCCATGTTGGTCATGGCGTATTGAACCAGGCAGGACCAGCGGAGCCTCGGAGGAACCCAGACCGACAGAGAGCGACCGAGACCCGGGCCCGCCCCGGCGCCGCCCCCGCTGCCACGGACCCCTCTGGCCTCTCACCGAACTGTCGACTCCAGGATACTTTACCGATTCCTCCATGAGAACTAGAAGCAGAACTGCGGTTATACTTGGCAGATCTATTCGATTTATGCTGCATTGTATTGCATTCATATAAAATGAGTAAACTGTCGTTTCGGGCGCGGGCGCTGGACGCTACCAAGCCGCTCCCAGTCTTCCGCTGCGAGGACCTTCCCGACCTGCACGAGTATGCCTCCATCAACCGGGCGGTGCCGCAAATGCCGACCGGGATGGAAAAGGAGGAAGAGTCGGTATGTTTTATTGCGGGGTCCCGCCTGGATTACATTAGCCCTGCGTTTTCTACGAGGGGACGCCATGCTAATGCCTGCGCCAGCTTTAGCGAAATGGCCGCCATGTCTACTTTTTCGTGCACACGACGGGTCTCGGTGAATCGCGTGCGGCGCGTCCAGGTTGTACGCTTAACGTGACCGCATGGACGTGACGGGTTTATATTTGATTCATACGGCTTGTTGTGTTTATTCGAATCGCTTATAATCGCGTCCGAAAACACAAAGGGATCACGTGACCAATATGTTCACCACCATTTTGTTGACTTTCTGGTGAAGACAGGCGTAGTGACCAAGAGCCGCCGCCAGGGGGAGACACAGAGCCCCGCGTGTTTTGACAGCTATCGGCTGGTGGCTGACAGTTCCATCCATGTGCTCGCCCGCCGTCTCTGACTCGGAATTTTGATGGTATCGATCCATAACACGGCAAAGCAAATTTCTCGATGTCTCTTCTACAGTGAGACAACAACACATTGCGTGTATTTGCAGTGTCGTGATGACTTTTGTGGAGAGAAGCGCTATAGAGATTATTTTATAGATGCAAACGTACTGTTGTATGTACAGTAGGCTACATGGAAATAGTACAGAGCAGAATGTTGAGTGAAACACTTTAATGGTAGCTGGCTGGCTACACGGGTGCCTTTGCCAGTTCATGCAGTTGTAGGTGCGGTGTGGGCAAAATGTCTCCATCGCAGCTGCAGGGTGGTTGGCGTGCACGCTATCCGTCCGCTGTGGGGAGGTTTCAGCGCCGAGCTGTCGGTACCATTCCCCAGCCAACTACACGGGCACGGACGGCGGCGTTGCGTAACAGCTACCGCTGGGGAGATGGAGTGGCCAGTTTTACTACAGACAGGCGTGCGCGTCCGTGCGTGGCTAAGCTTCCTGACCTACATAGTGCCGGGGGATGCCTTCCAGGCCACGTGCCCGCCTGACGGGGACACGGAGGGTCGTTTGCGTGTGAGACGTGACGTGGGGCTAATATACCAGCCATGCTCCAGGTCGAGAATACTCTGAGAGTAGCCGATTAGTCGACCATGACTCATTCCCACCTGATTGGCAGTTCATAAGGAAGTGTGTGTGTGTGTGTTCTAGCAGCTTTTCACCGAAGTGATTTTCAGTATGGGGACATCATGTTGACATCATGTTGCAGTTATGCGCTCCTAGGAATTTGTTTTCTCACAGTTTACTGTTCCTGTACTGCAATTTTTTGAGACTTTCTTAATACTCTAATTTGTATGAGGCCCAACAGCAACTTGCATCAGTAACAGTCACTATACCTTTATATATATTTATATTAAGTGCTAATACACTTATTAATTTTGTGGGCCAAACTCTGCATGCTGAAAAAAAAAATGGTACTTCTACACAGCCATGGCTCTGTAAATAGTAACACAAAATTGTGCAAATCACAAAATGTGTTTACAATATTTCTCCAGAATGATTTATAGCTTTATTGTGAGGTCACGGAGTGGAGTGCGCCCCTGTACATTAGACAGCCGAGCTGTAATCAGGCATTACGTGTTTTATAGGCGCAAAGCCTTGCATTTGTAGAGGGGCTCGGCTGTGGACTGACTTCAGTTTGGCACACAGTCAGTAAGTTAAGTTTGTGTAGCACTTTTCTCAAGTCACAAAGTGCTTTACTATCAGTAATGCAATTCAGAAAATGCAGAAAACCATAAAAAGGTGTAATACGCTTTAAAATATAAATACAATTCAGCTATATAAAGGTACAATAATATTAAAAGTACGCTGTCAGAGCTATCGTCCATCGCAGGGAATTCTGCCCCCAGCCATTGCTCCTGAAATTGCCTCGTTGGGCAAACTCAAGAGTCCATGGGCTCGCAAGGCAATGCTGTGGCGGTGGTGGGCTTTACCTGACCGTGTGAGGAGCAGTGTCTGATGAGGCAGCCCAGAGCAGCGGTCTCGCTGTGGCGATGCGCCTGCTTGCCTGGGTTGAATGCCACTGACGCCGCGGTACGCTTCACACCGGCACCTTTAATCTGCTGTCTTGGGTGACTCAACGGTTGTCCAAATGGTTTGCTGGCTTTCATGCATTTAATAAGGGGGCCGTTGCTCTTATTTCAGGATCACTCGGAGATCTTCCTCCCCCACTAAAAACTTACAGATCTCATGTCACTATTCAGAGAGAGAAGGAATACGTTTGTGGAACAACCCTTTGTTTCAGGTGGACAGTGTATTATTCACAGCCAGATGTACAGTGATGAATGTGAAGCCGCGTTCATATAGCTCATTGATCAGTGCTGTGGGTGCACGCGCGCTAGCACACTCCCGGTGGTGTCGTGCACTGTTGAAGAGCAACGCTGTGCACCGTGTGCGCACACGTGGTAGAAATGATCGACTGTTTTATTGTGGCACAGCAAACGGGTCGAAAGAATCGTGCACAAACGCGTGTGTCTGGGGAACAAGCTATGTCCTAACCCCCCCATCCTCCTGCAGGAGCACCACCTCCAGAGGGCCATCTCTGCACAGCAGGTGTACGGGGAGAAGAGGGACAACATGGTGATCCCGGTGCCCGAGGCGGAGAGCAACATCGCCTATTATGAGGCTCTCTACCCGGGGGACTTCCGCATGCCCAAGCAGCTGATTCACATACAGCGTAAGTGGTAGCTGGCTAGTAGCATCTCTGGCTAGCTAGCGGGGCAGCAGCTAATAGTGACCATCTTTGATGTGATTTAGAACACCTTGACTTGTATGTCCCTGTACTGATGTTAAGTATTCAGTGTGTGTTAAATAGAAGTAAGCCTGTAATATATTTTCCCCCTAACCTCCATTGGTTTAGACTTTCACTTAATAGCGATAAATCTAATCTGGTAGATTGAATCTCTCACGCACACCTTACCCTTAAGCGGTGTCTGTGGAAGAAATGGTATCTTATGTTCCTGGCGGGGGTCCTGATTTGGTCCGTTGGTCTCGCAGCTTTCTGCCTGGACGCAGAGCAGCCCGACTATGACCTGGACTCAGAGGACGAGACGTTTGTCAACAAGCTGAAGAAGAAGATGGAGATCACCGCGCTGCAGTTTGAGGAGATGATTGACCGGCTTGAGAAAGGCAGTGGGCAGCAGGTGGGTCTCTGGGGGGGGTTTGTTTAATCTGACTGACTGACGGGTGCTATATGGCATGGGTGAATGTCCGAAAGGACCAATAGAACTATCTGTATGTATGTATGTATGACAGTCTAGCGCTCTGGGGGATTGTCTACCAGCTGGAAGTCCATGGGTCCAACTTCAGTGTGTCTTCTTTGTCCCCACGGGGGTTAATTGATTTCTCAGCAAGCAGGACAACATTGCAATAATATCACCGTGCTAGCGTACAGAAGCCATTATAAACGGATAATAGAACCTACACCTTATAGTGGTGCCCCATGCCCAGTCTGCTCTGTAGCATGGGGTTGCTGCATCACCACTCACTGCCCGTTCAGGAAAGCCCTGGTATCTAGGTGCGACACGGGTGGCGATGGCGTTTTAGTGTCAGCCAGGTAGGATAGTCAGAATAGTGCCCCCTTGCCTGGGCCCGGTCTCAACGCTGTGCCTGGGCCCCTCAGCCCGTCACCTTGCAGGAGGCCAAGCTGCTGCTGGAGGAGGACGACCAGCTGATCGGGGAGGTGCTGGACTACTGGAGCACCAAGAGGGGGCGCTGCCCCTCCGGCTGCGTGCTGCCTGGCGTCAAGCAGGAGCGCCGGGATGGCTCCAGCACCAGCGACCCCTACGTGGCCTTCAGGAGGCGGACGGAGAAGATGCAGACCAGGAAGGTGAGGGGGGGGGGGGCGGTGCCTACCAGGGGGATGCAGAGATTACATCTAATCTATTATTGTAAAGTATCAGTTGATCTTTTTATACGTGTTCTATCTAGTTCATACATTATGGAATTTCTGGAATATTACGGAATTAGAAATATTGTTTTCCCGACATGGAAAGTCCTACGTGAAATCCTGGTCAGTTGATTTATCTCTGGCGTTGCAGACATTGTTCTAGTTGCCTGTTTCTGCGTTCATTAAGTCCTGGATATTGCAACCGCTTGCAATTTTCCCACCTTTTGAAAGCCGCTGGACTAGAGGACTATTTTATGTAAACACTGAGCCATGTGACACGCCGACCACCAATGGGAGTGAAGGCAGCGTGACACGCGTTGCTCAACCAATCAAAAGCCAGGAACACTTCATAGTTCACCAACAGTCTAGGTTAAATGTGTTTTATGAGCTGGGCCATTCGCTTTAGTGTGTGTGTGTGTGCGCACGTGCCTCCAGAACCGCAAGAATGACGAGGCGTCGTATGAGAAGATGCTGAAGCTGCGGCGAGACCTGAGCCGGGCCGTCACCATCCTGGAGATGGTGAAGAGGAGGGAGAGGAGCAAAAGGGAGCTGCTGCAGCTCACGCTGGAGGTGGTGGAGAAGAGGTGCGTGCTACTCTGGGGGGGCGGGGTCAGCAGTGTGTTGTAGGCTGCTGGTGGGGGGCGGGGTCAACGGTGTGCTGTGGGGGGGCTGTCACGGTTAAATAAGGTTCCATGCGGTGATTTAGGTTCGTTCCATTGCGGTTGGCGGTATTATCGGCATGTTTTTGTTTTGAGTGGTCAAGTGCGTGACGGAGAGCTTCCGAAATAGTGTGGTTAACACAATTTCTAGGCAGTGATCTTGGTCTGTAATAAGACTAGTTGTAGGCAGGTAGTATCTTGTAGGCAATGGGTGCATCAATTTACAATCTGTTCTGTTTCCAGGAGCGGTGTGGTTGAGAATATGCTGTTAGCTAGCAGAGGTTAGCTTAAGCGTGGCTAGCAGAGGTTAGCTTAAGCGTGGCTAGCAGAGGTTAGCTTAAGCGTGGCTAGCAGAGGTTAGCTTAAGCACGGCTAACATTTACTTTGATTGCAGGGTTGGCGGACATAATTATAGTTTAGTAATAACTGAAACCGTATATTAAACTAGTTTTAATTGTGAGGGGCTTGCACAGTTTGTCACTACTGTCCTACGACTTACTACATGTTAGAATCTTTTCTGGGTTTGGCTTGGAGCGTGTTCAGTGAAGTGTGATTGCTGTGCGTCTCACAGACAAGTGACTTTGTCCAAGTAGTTGTAGTAACTTGTATTCATATCAGAGGTTCTGCCAGGGCAGCTGTCAGCAGCAGCTTATCTTGGCCTGTCTGTTTGAGACGCGTCTGATGCGTAGTGACATTTCAATTTCCTGCTGTTAATCCGGGCTGACCGCATGCCTCCTGAGCGCCACCTGCTGATTGGAGGACCCAGGTGGAGCCTGTGGGCCCGCTGTCTATTGGCCGTCCCAGTTTACATTCAGAATGAAGGGATTCATTAGTCTGCGGGCAAATCAGGTGTGTGTGAGTGTGTGGGTAGTGCCACACACACAATTTTTCGATTCCAGAAATGTAGTAGTTGATATAATAGCAATGAGATACCTTGGTTCTCGATACCATGGAAGGGGGGGGGGGTGGGGATACATAAATAAAATGTGTGTGTATGTATTAAGGATGGTGACAAATATTGTGTTTTCTGAATATTTAAAACAAATATTTAAGTATTTTTATTCGGGAAGAAAGAGAACCCAGTTTCAAATCTCTGGCATGCAGTAGTGAGCGCGAAGGCCGGTGGATGTTTGTGCTCCACCTGCTTTGCTGGCGTGATGCGTAACTACGAGTAGTAGTCACATACAAGTGACTTGAATAGAGCCGCGCTGAGCGCAGCCGGAATATAATCAACATGCACAAACATTGCATAGCATTTGTAGGTATAACTTATTGTTTGGAATCGGTTCTACACATGACAAGGATTGAGAGATTTGCAAGTATGATAAACTACTGTTTTTCAGACGGCATGCTATTGTTGTGCGCTGTTGTAGCTGGATAGTGGTCTGCTGTACTATCCAATTTTGACCACTCATTTGCAGTCATGTCAAAAGTCCAACAAAAACACATACACACATGCGCGTGCAACAATATTAGACATACGAAGCACCAGAGGTGGTTAGTAGCACCCTTCATTTACTTGGGTGAAGACATTGTACATCTAAAAGTAGTTTGACTGCAACATGACGGTCCCACGGTACATACATGTAATATATTTGACTTGGCACTGAAGTATGGGTTCCCGTGACATCACACACAAACCAGATAGGATCAGAGCGTTTCCATGAGGTCAGACGGAGGTGATGTCCTGTGTATTGCCTAATCGCACCCCCCCTTTGTGCAGGACCCTGATGCCGGACTATGGCAGTGAGCTGATAGCGGAGGTGCTGGCCCAGCGGGCCCTGGTGAAGCCCGTCTACACCATCCCCATCCTGCCGCCCAGCGCTAGCCAGTACCGACACCAGGACCACCTGGACCTCAAGGACTACAAGAAGGTAGACCTGCATGCTGTTTAAAGGTGGAGTCAGCGATGTTGAGAATCACTGATATGACCTGGATCAAAACAAAAACACCTTTCCCCCCCTCTAAACACACAGTGTCATGGATAGTGTTGTGTGGTACAACACACACTGCTCACCCCCTTTGTGTTTTTGTTCCCATTTACAGAGCCAGGGCCGTGTAGAAACACCAGATTAGTTCTAAATGTGTATTTGCTTACAATCGCTGACTACACCTTTTTATAAATATAGTTTTATTGTCTTTAAGTTAAAATACACGTCTTTCTTTGTTGTTTTTAGGGCGCAAGCCTTTATGCAGCCCTGAAATCACAGCTTCATCATCCCCCCCCCCCCACACACACCCCTAACACACACACACTTCACTAACCCCCACCCCCCCACCCCCCCAC
>JAODLL010001321.1:0-13253 GCA_026546735.1 Forbesichthys agassizii | reverse complement strand
TTCTGAGGAATACATGGAATATCAATTTCTTTCTGTCGTAGACTATGTCCTGAAGTTTAGCAAGAAAATGCCTTCATGTAAATTTGACCTATGTTATGCATCCTGTATTTATGTCATAAATATGACAAATTTGTAAATTTGTATAAATAAAAAAGTAAATTTTTCACCGTTGTTTATTTAGTTTTGAAGTGAAATTCAATCCGAACATTGAAAAAACAAAGAAACATGCACACACACACAGTTGAGCGCACACACACATAAATACACACTCGCACACACACACACACACAAAATGTGTATCATGTAATTCATATTAGTGCCATCATGTTAATTCATGATGGCACTAATATCAGATCATTTAGCTGTCACAGCATTTTGTGATAAATTACAGTAAGGTAATTTTTTCTTACCATATATCCAACCAATACAGACTGACTGACAAATTGCAAAGATCAGGAGTGTCATTCCACTACAGGCATAATAATCAAACAGTTGAAAAATATAGATTCCGCCCTTGAAAGAGAAGTAGGAAGAGGTTTCATCATTACAAAAGCACATTGCATTCACAAAAGAAAACATTGACATGTTATCCCGCAATTTTGAGACCAGAGGCCTATACTATGAAGGAAGGTAACTGTCTTATCCAGGTAACATCTGGAGTAACTTTGCGATATTGGGTGTAAATTGTGTAGCCGAGTATCCCCTACTACGAAAGGTGGAGAGGTTTTGTGCGAGCTGTCGTGGCAATTTACGCTGCATCTCTAAACTGCTCCGAGGAGCTTATCTTTGTGGTTAACTCAATCTTACCCTAAGCACTGCACCCCCGCTCATATTGTCAAAATACACCTCAAACATTTATTATCAGTTCTGTATAGGATAGGCGCTGCAAGCTGTTTTATGTTCCACAGTTACACAATTGATGAAAATTATCATAATAGTTTTAATTTTTGCTTTCATAAAGGCCTATATTATTTTTTTAAATAAAATGTAAGATATTAACTTTTGGAAAAATTATAGGCCCTATCATATACAGTATAAAATGTTTATTTGCATTCCTTGTCCACACCGCATTTGTGAAATCATATTTTAATAGAGAGCATCATGGTATTGCATGCACTCAAGAAAGGCTATTGCATGCATTTGTTGTGTTCTCTGGACATTAAGCGCTCTAAAGATCAAATAGGTTTTTCATGTGTTCTCAAAGTAACTGTAATAAATAGATATTGTTTTATAACAATGAAAATGCATAGTTTCAATATGTGAACACGGGGGACGGGTGGAGCATGCGCCTTTACGCAAAAACTCGGCCTGTGTTACCGACCACGCTCATTTTATGTGAACGTGCACGAAGTGAAACAAAGTTAATACCAACTCAACAAACCAACATCCTCATCACAGTTGTTGTACCATTTAACAAAAATGTAGGCAGGCAGCTTGTCAACCCTGACTTTTCTGGATAACCCTGAGTTAAATCTCGGTAGGTTGAACTCTATTCGTAGTATAGACCATAGGGCCCTATTTCAGCAAGCGGGTTTAGTGAAAGCTCTCAGTTTGTGAACCCTGAAATTACCAGTGTTGCCAAATTAGCGACTTTGTCGCTATATTTTGCGAGTTTTCAGACCCTCTAGCGACTCTTTTTCAAAAAAGCGACTTTTTATGGTGTTACTGGAGACTTTTGGAGACTCTGACGGGAAAGCACGTATCGTTCCTACTCTTGTCCTCCAGCAGCAGGTGCTGCCGTGGGCCCCTCCCCGTCCCAACACACTCACAGGCGGCCAAATTCCCACGCAGCAGTCCCTCTCAGCGCTGCAGTCAGAGTCAGACCCTCCGCGTCCAGACTGCAAATGAAACGCGCATGCGCCGGGATTGATGCCGCTGGCTGATCCCGTCGCCCTTCAAAATGTTCATGTTTTACTGCGTTTACGGGTGCACCCTGGTTGGGTAGGTTACTTAAAGTTTAGAGGTAGGTGGACCATACGGTAAAAAAAAAAGTGTCTCCATATTGTCTCTTTATAGTGCATATTGTCAGTCCCGAGCCCGGATAAAGGGTTGGAATTGTAATATAAAAAAAACAATCATAAATTGACAGAAGAAAGTAGGTCTATATATTTCGGGTGTTTTTACTAACTTTTTGTCTCACAACGTTATTTCTCTCCCACAGCGTCATTCACAATGACATGCATATCACATGGCAAATTATGCAAATTAGGCGATGACGTAATTTAGCGACTTCTAGCGACTTGTAGCACAGCCAATAGCTACTTTCCTTACTGAAGAGTTGGCAATACTGGCAATGACGGAAACTCATGGAAATTTACCATGGCAACTGACCCTGTGAACCTAACCTGCTCGCTAGCAGGTTTTCTTTAACAAACTTGAGTTTCTCTCCTCCTTTCCACTGAGCTTGATGCAGCTGTCAGACCTTTCCTCAATGTGGAAACCGAATTCATTCCCATTTAAATCCAGAAACGATTTTGAGACCCCGATTAGAAGTAATCAAATGTTACTGGGGTTTTATTTTTGTAACATTTATCATAATATTATGTTAAACTTTATGTTAAACAGTAGGATATGCCACTATGGATTTTAAAATCCATAGTGATCATAGAAATCATGATAGTGATCATAGAAATCACGAAGCTGTAATGTCTCGTGATCCCCGTTCTGTTCTAGGCCCGTGTTCCTCTCACTTCCTGCCCTGTGTGGCCAGTCTTGTTATTTCAACCTGTGTCTGATTAATCTTGTCTGATGTGCTGCAACTGTTCCTTGTTGATGTTGTCCAATGGCCTGTCTTGTCATCCTGTATAGAAACCCTTGTGTGTCTTTTGTCTTGGTCGGTCATTGTAAATGTTAACTGTTGCTGTATGCGTTGCGCCCCGTGTTCCTGTCATGATTTAATTTGGAATAAAGCTACGTATCTTGCGTTTGGGTCATCACCTCGTGCATTGTTACAGAGGCCAGCAATCTCCACCAAACAGAGACTGTTTTTTTTTTATGATTTTGGGTACTGAAAAAGGCTTCCCAGTGATATTGCAAATAAATAAATAAATGATGTTTTTCTTAAAACAAGGTTGATATCATATGGACTTGTGGCTTTTACAGTAACAGCTGGTTGGCTTGGTTTCAGGCTTAAAACTCTTTTTAAACTCAGATTTTTCACTCTAGGGATTTTACGAAAGTCAATGGAGAAAAAGTTCTCAAGCCAAGCTTCTGATTTGTAAACATGAACATTGTAAACACATCTGAAAATTACATTTACATGAATACTGTATTATGGTTGTAGTGTGTAGATGGCAAAAACACAAACACAAATTGAGAGGTGTTAGCATGTGGATTACAAAAACATGGTTGTGGATTATGCTTTTGTAAGCTTTTTCACATAATCGAATTTAACGTGTAACTGCACCCTACAATGTGTTTATTTAGCTGTAAACCAAGTAATAGGATTGATCTGTGATGAGATACATCAATGCTGGTGTTGGTATTGGAAAACAAAATTCCAGTTTTTATAATAATCTGCATTTTAATGTGCTGATACAGAACTACACGTCATATCATATATTAGCACTTTGGGATTTCTTCTAATGTAAAGTGCGTTACATATAAAATGTATTATTATTATTATATCCATTAAAAATCACCCCAGAATCTGGCTGGTTTTCATTGGAACACTTAATACGCTCATACGTCATCAAAATCAAATGTTAACACAATATTAATATGGGTCCACCTCTCAGCCCCTTCCCTCACTCAGCTCCTTGACACATTTTTCAAAGTTGTAGTGGGTCAATCTCAGAGCTGGGATGCAGTTACACTTTAAAAGCAACTAATATTCACCTCCCGTTCACTTCCATTCTATGCGAGCGAAGGTGCGAATAAAACCTTTGCATCCTGAGGTGAAGCAATTTTGCGTCTTGAAATTGTTCATCCATCCGTGGATGGATAGATTGACGATTCAAATAGTCTAGATCCTAATCTTAAAATTACAAATTATTTTAAAATATTTAAGAGAATTTTTCATAATTATGAGTTCTATTCTCCAAATCTTAGCTCCTGATCTCATAATTACTGTATAATGTGTCAAAAAAAGTTAATGCAACACACTTCGGTACATCGTATCAACCATGCCAAAACATGTATTTCTAAAGTTAATAATTTAAAAAAGTTTAAAAAAAGAAAACCGTAACACATTCCAATATATTTACAAAGATATACATATACACTCACCTCTGTAACCATAAGCAGCCCAACAAGGAAACTTCCCACATTAATAGCAAGGAGAAGGATCTTACGTCTGTAGCCATATTGAAAAAAGGAAGGATACATGTCGGAGATTGATGTAACCAAGGCCTCTTGAAACACAAACTGAAATTGGTTAAGGACAAAAAGATAGTACATAGGTATGAAGGTAGCCTAGATTTTAGGCTAGCACATAGTTGCTAAAATTTATAATTTTATTACACTTCCATTTCTACAAGCAATCTTTTAAAACAAGCAAAAAATTGTGACCTAGCCTCGTGAGACCATCATGATCTTGCATGGTCCAATTTAATTCAGCTATCGGGTGTGTTTTTTTGCCAATCTGCCATCCTAGGCGAAAGCTTTAAAATCCCACCCCTCTTTTCAATATGTTTCAGAAAGACGACTAGCAAATCTAATCGTTTCTAAATTTTAATCATCTTAATTGGAAATGTTCAAATGGCGGACAAATGCTTTAGCACAACTTTCAAAGCCACTAGCCTATCCAATTCACCTAAGTTTCACACTTTCAAATGCTCATTCCTCCATTGGTCTATATGTGGCGTACTGTTGTCAAACACTTGACAAATCAGTCTACAAAATTGCAGCGATGATAGGAAAATATAAAGAGCATAATATTTGCAATGCCTTTTCAAAGTGCAGTCAAATCTATGAGTAGACACTTAACTGAGCCACATTGTAGCCCGCATTCAAAACGACTTTCTGAAAAAGTTTTCATTAACCTATTTGTTGTTGCTAGCCTAGTTAAGGATTGCGGTGTGAACGTAGCCATAGACATACAGTGTACGCTTTTGAATTGAGGGGTTCCAGACTGATATTAGCGTCTAAGATCACAAGATCAGGATGGAATAACAAGACTAATTTTGACTCACCTCACTGTCTATTCCTAAAAAGATGAGCATAATGAAAAATAAAACTGCCCAGAGTTGAGGTACTGGCATCATGGCCACTGCATAGGGGTAGGCAATGAATGCCAGGCCAGGACCTGTGAACCAGTCAATTATATAATCTCTGTCATACGTACAGTATACAGTAATATACCAAGTAGATACACTGCCATCAATACATACCTGATTCAGCCACCATGGAGACATCTGTGCCCTGCTCATAGGCCATGAAACCAAGCACAGAGAAAATGGCAAAGCCTGCTATAATGCTGGTTAAACTGTTTAAAAGGCACAGGTAAACACAGTCTCTGGAACAGAAACATGACAGTAAAACTAAGCCAAGCTGAGGAGATGAAAATGTGCCCACAAAACACACTACAGATGTGATGTATTGACAGTCTAATCTAATATACCTATAGCAGTTGTTGCTGTACTCATTGTAACTTCCTAAAGCAGTCAAAACACCTGTGCAAACTCCATAGGAATAGAAAATCTGGATGGCTGCATCCATCCACACCTGAAAATTACAGTAAATCATGTTCATAATCAGAGGATGAAGTAATGTTTTAGAATGTTATGGCACTTTTCCACTGCACGGTACCAGCTCGACACTACTTGCCTTGGCTCAACTCCACTTCCTTCGGGAATAGTATTGGCTCAGCTCAACTTGACTCTACTTGATTCAGCTTGATTCAGACTATTTCCACTCCAGATAATACCCACTCAGTTTTAGTTGGTTATCATAGCAATAGTGTAGTTCGAACAACTTCTACAGTAGACCAGTAGTCATTTAAATTTTATTGTTATTGTGGTCAGGGAAGCCGTCCGATTGAAGGAGGCCTTTTGGGATATGTTGTCCCGTAAGACTCTGGAGGCAGTTGCAAGGTGTCAATGGGCCCGAAGGGCTGCAGAATCTGCTGTAGCAGAAGCAAAGCAGCGGGTGTGGGAGAGGTTCGTAGAAGCCCTGGGAAAGACTTTCGGTTGGCACCAAAGTGTTTCTGGAAAACCGTCAGCTCACCTCAGGAGGGGAAAGTTGTGAACCATCCAAGCCGTGTACAATAAAGATAGGACGCTGTTGACCTCAACTGAGGAGGTAATTGGGCGGTGAAAGAAACACTTTGAGGAACTCCTGAATCAGACTAACAACGCTCTCTATGGTAGAGAGAGAGCTGGAGGCTGATGGGGGATCAACGTCAATTTCCCTGGGGAAGGTCACTGAGGTAGTCAAACAACTCCACAATGGCAAAGCTCTGGGGATTGATGAGATCCGTCCAGAAATGCTAAAAGTGCAACTTGCAGGTTACATTTTTCACTAAATCTAAATCTATTATTACTCAGAAAATAATGTTTAAAAAGTCAATGGACTATTTTAGATGTTTTACAAGAAATAAAGACAGAAAACTATACAAAAAGTCAGCATTTTAAGCAGTGCTCTTAAAAACGTTAGATTACGTCAATTGGGGGGCACCGTCTCTGCCGTGGAGCCCTATCTGCTAATAGATGCTGTGTTTAATAACGAGTCTGAGCAGTTGTTGTCTAGTAGGCCTAGTTTTCATCATGAAGCAACATTGTGTACATGCAGGTTGCACAAACCCCAGCTTGACAGAACACAGTCTATTATTTTCCTTGGGGAAAAGGAATAGAGCTAAACTGCTTTGGTGCTTTGGTGCGTGTTGGGCTACTGGTAGGCCTATGTAGTCTACAACATGTGAAGAGACAAGACTTCAACTTCATCTACTAGAAAAAAATACTGCAGTGCTCATTTGAGACACCAGAATTAAGAGCGATACAGACAGATCTATCATATCATATTATAGCAAGTGATTCTAAACGTGGTTTCATCCAGTTTAACCCACGCTGCATAGAGTGAGGTGAGATCTAACTATTCCTTCACTTCAAGAGTTCATTGCCGTGCTGAAATAGGCATATTTGTATTTGGGCTTTTTAAGGACGGCCTTGCGCTGGATGCATAGTTAGAAGACTATAGTCTACTGTAGCGTCGACATTTCAGAGAAAATAGCAAGTCTGTGAGTCTCAGTATAGCTGAGCATTGATAAAGTTGGGTGACAGTAACCTACATTCTAGGTCAGGGGTGGCCAACCCTGGTCCTGGAGAGCTACCGCCCTGCATGTTTTAGATGTCTCCCTGCTCCAACACACCTGGTTCAACTGAATGGGTCGTTATCAGGCTTCTAACAACTGTTATACTGGGACAGGTGGGGTGACAGTTAAAACCTGGTCTAATATTCTACTATTCTACTGCAAATGCAGCGTTAATAAGAATAAGAAGCCATAAGAATGAACATTACCAATCTCCTCAGTGTCAAAACTAGTGTTGTGATCCATATTCTTGTTGTTATACATGAGCTAGCTTGGCAGAAACGTGTGAAGTCGGATCAAGTTATATATTTTTTTAAGTGGTTATTACAAAACTCTTTCATATGTTATGTAAAAGTTATTGTAGTGGATTTAAAGACATTTTGACATTTTTTGAAAATGTACCTTTTCTGTAATTTTCCAACACATTAATAAATAGTGGTTTTTAACCGGCAAGTGGCACTTTAAAGCTTTGGATGTAGAGGGGATGTCTTGGATAACAGTTGGGGACAGTGTCAAAGGAGTGGCAGACTGGGGTGGTTCCCCTATTAAAAAAGGGGGACTAGAGAGGGTGTACCAATTACAAGAGTATCACACTACTCAACCTCTCTGATAAAGTCTACTCAAAGGTGCTGGAAAGGAGAGTTCGGCCGATTGTCAATCCTCAGATTAAAGAAGAACAATGCAGACTCCATCCTGATCGTGGAACAACAGACCAGCTCTTTACTTTTGCAAGGACCCTGGAGGGGGCGCATCCAACCAACCTCAACCACAACATGCTGACTGCCAATTATTTGCACCTGTGTAGGGGTTATATTAAGTTGGAGAAATCTTTTGGTTTCTGTCCGAGCCATTTGAAAGACGTGTGGCAGACATTTTGTTACGAAAGGCGAGCCCCCTGGCTCATTTATTTAGAGTAGTTACATAGCCTACATGTAGTAAAATATTCCCAGAAAATCCCACAGTCGACCTGCTCAACCGGTTCGTCGTCGTATACCTGGACGACATCCTCATATTCTCCCGGGACCCTGCAGAGCACACACAGCACGTACGTCAGGTCCTGCAACGTCTGATGGAGAACCGGCTCTAAGTTCCTGGAAGCCAGCCAGCTACGAATGGACCCCGCCAAGGTGTCTGCTGTGACCCAGAGCGGAGCACCCATTCCTTGTCTGGACGGACCATAAAAATCTGGCCTACATCCAGTCAGCCAGACGGCTGAACCCTCACCAGGCCAGATGGGCCCTTCTGTCGATTACGCTTCACCATGTCTTACAGGCCGGGATCCCGCAACGCCAAACCAGACTCCCTGTCCCGGCAGTTCACTGAACAGGATCCCGTGAAGGACAACGCTCCCATTCTGCCCCCCGACTGCATAGTCGCCGCCCTCACATGGGAGATTGAGACCAAGGTGCTCGAAGCCCAGATACAACATCTCGATCCAGGCACAGGACCACCCGGCCGGCTGTACCTTCCGGACCCCGTCCGTTTGGCCGCCCTGGAGTGGGCCCACTCAACCCGCCTCACTTTCCATCCTGGCATACGTCGTACCCACGACTTCCTGTCCTGATGGTTCTGGTGGCCCACCATGCCTAAAGACGTCCGGGCCTTTGTGAAACCTGCCCAGTGTGCGCCCGGAACAAGACCTCCACTACCCCCCGTTCTGGTCTGCTCTGGCCCCTGCCTATTCCGCACCACCCTTGGTTACACATCGCCCTTGACTTCGTCACCGGACTACCACCGTCCCAGGGGAACATGGTGGTGTTGATCGTGGTCGACCAGTTTTCCAAGGACGCACACTTCCTGGCACTCCCCAAGCTGCCTTCCGCACGTGAAAACGGGGACCTCTTCGTCGACCACGTCTTCCGCCTACACGGCCTGCCCCAAGACGTGGTTTCCGACCACGGATCACAGTTCGCCGCCAACACCTGGAAGGCTTTCTGTTATGCTCATAGGGGGCCTCCGTCAGCCTGTCCTCTGGCTGCCACCGCAGACAAACGGCCAGATCGAGCGTGCCAACCAGGACCAGGAGACAGCCCTCCGTTGTCTGGCATCGGCCAACCCCACGTCGTGAAGCACGATGATGACCTGGGTTGAGTAGGCCCACAACACCCTCACCAGCTCCTCAACCAGCCTCTCCCCTTTCCAGTGCTCCCTGGGGTATCAGCTGCCGCTATTCCCGGAGAAAGAGGAAGAGATAGCGGTACTGTCACGGTTCGCGGCCGCTCCGGCAGCAGACAGCATCAGCCTGCCGGTTCAGCACCGGACGCCGTCAGCCACTTAAACGCACCCACGTGGATTTGCCTCTTTCCCCGCTTCCTGGGCGGAAGGTTTAAAAGGCTTCCCATCCTGGCACCTGTTGCCAGTTCGTTGCCATTTCTATGAATGCACGTACCAGCGATCCAGCAGTCTCGTCTGCTTCTCTATGCCAGACAGCCACGTCTGTCTACTCTTCGCCACCAGCGATCTCAATGCTGCTCTCTGTCGCAGTTCTCCCGTCAGCAACTCTACTCATCTCACCGCCCGTCTGCCTGCCACTCACCTCCTCACTACAGCCCTCACCAACGGTTGTATAGTCACCTGCCTGATCAATAAATAACCTGTTCCTTTTATCTGCCATCTCCTGCCTCTGTGTTCCGCACCTGGGTCTTTGTTCCCACTCGACCGTATCATAACACTTGCTGTGAAGCCTCTTGCAACGTTCCAAGCCAGCCCTGAGGCAAAGCCGTCGCAGACGCTCCCTGCTAGCCCTGCGGTGGAACCACAACCAGTGCTACCAGCCGATCCGGTGGTGCAGTCACAGCCAGCGTCCCCTGCCGGCCCGACCCCTGATTCCACGATGGTGAACCCGTGGCTGGCGTGCCCCGCCATTCCCGTGGTGCATCCGACGCCCCCCGTCTTCCCGGAGGTGAAACCATGGCAGGCTTGTCCCGCCACCACTGGCGATTCCAGCCAGCTCTGCGGCGCAGCTGTTGCCATCACTCCCAACCGATCTAAAGGTGCAGCGGCTGGCATCCCCCGCAAGTCCCGTAGAGCAGCCAACGCCATTGCTCCCTGTTGGTCAGGAGGTGGAGCTGTTACCATTGTCCCCAGCCAGCCCGGCAATGAAGCCACGGCTGGCGTCCCTTGCCGGTCCTGCGGTGATGCACCGGCAGCTGCTGCCTATCGCT
Organism: Forbesichthys agassizii; assembly: GCA_026546735.1. NCBI lineage: Eukaryota > Metazoa > Chordata > Actinopteri > Percopsiformes > Amblyopsidae > Forbesichthys > Forbesichthys agassizii. The sequence continues at coordinate 2,843 of JAODLL010001321.1, read as the reverse complement.
AGGTCTGTGGCTTGGCTGCCACCTCCGCTGGAGCCTGGGGGCCGTAACTACCACTGAGTCTGAGGCATCCTGTACTGCCGTGGGGATCCGACTCTGGGTCGATACCACCGCTGGAGTCTGGGGCATGGCTGCTGCATGCCTTGGGCTGAATCCACCGCTGGGCCGCAGCCGCATCCTGAATCCACCGCTGGGTCGCAGCTGCATCTTGCTTCCACTCACTCGGCTGTAAAGCGGCTGGGATGAGGATTAGCAAATCTGAGTCCATGGTTCTCAGCAGGAAACCGATGGCGTGCCTACTCTGGGTAGGGAATGAGTACTTACCCCAAGTGAAGGACTTTAAGTACCTTGGGGTCTTGTTCACGAGTGAGGAAACATTGAAGGGGGAGATTGGCCGGAGAATCGGAGCAGTGGGAGCGGTATTTTAATCGCTTTACCGCACCGTGACAAAAAGAGAGCTGAGCCGGAAGGCAAAGCTCTCGATCTACTGGGCAATTTTTGTTCCTAAAACCGCTGCTCCTTCGCTTCGAAAGGAGTTAGTTGAGGTGGTATGGGCATCTGGTAAGGATGCCCCCTGGGTGTCTTCCTGGGGAGGTGTTCCAGGCACGTCCAGCTAGGAGGAGGCCTCGGGACTAGGTGGAGAGATTATATCTCCACATTGGCCTGGGAATGCCTTGGGATCTTCCTGTCAGAGCTGGTTAATGTGGCTCGGGAAAGAGAAGTTTGGGGTCCCCTGCTGGAGCTGCTGGCCCCGTGACCCGACTCTGGATAAGTGGATGAAGACGAATGGATGGATGGCTGCTTTTAACATGTCCTTACACTGTTGGAATGTCCTTCATTAGCCGTGTGCAGCCACAGCCAACAGTTCAAACTAGACATCTTGGTCAACCTTCACTTTATGCAAATTGCCCTGTCCAGCTCTCGCAAACATTGATAATTCTGTCAACAACCGAGAACAGTTCGCGTCTCCTAAATAGATCAGTGTGGTATTGCGTATATCCATTGAATAAAATGTCAAAAAGTTGTACCTGCTTCAGTGGCTTCCGTATATCCGTGTCGCGCAATGACCACTGAAGACTTAATCCAATCAGTAGTCTGCATGGTTATCATGTCACATTTTGGTATCGCCTCAGCTCGATTGGAACAGACAGAAAAAGTACTTGGTACCGTGTACTATTCTAACTTTTGCCCAATGGCCCAAAAGCAAAAAAGGAGAGGTGAGGAGAGTCGAGTTGAGTCAAGCTGGTACCATGCAATGGAAAATTACCAATTGTTGGCCACAAATCCTTTTCCAAGTGCACAGAGTTTCAAACCAGAACAACAATGGGTTTCAACCAAATGGGGAATATCAAAACACTAACTGAACGCTATACCTTTAAGTAAAATATATAGTATTAGCACCTCTGGATCCGTAAGGCGGGACGGGTCTGGATAGAGGTAGTAACTGATTCCATCTGCTGCCCCGGGCAATGTGAGGCCACGTAACAACAGAACCACCAGTATCACAAATGGAAAAGTTGCGGTGAAATAGACCACCTAAGACAGAATCTAATTCAATTTCACTTAATATAAATATATATATTTTTTATATTTTTTCTTTAGAAAGTGTATAACTTAATTTCAATAAATAACCCAACATGTTAAAAATGTACCTTTCCTGTAGATTTTATTCCTTCCCAGATGCAAAAGTAACAGATTATCCACATAAACAGCAGGCAAAAGGCCAAATCCCAACGGATATTCCCGATTTCTTCAATTCCATTTGACAATCCCAATATTCTTCTCCTAAAAAAACCCAAAAAGGTATTAACATGAAGCCAGCGTAAAAAAAAAAGAAAAGAAAAGAGCAACTAACTAGTATTTTCATAGTTTATACTTACTCCCAAAATTCTGAGACTGAAGATGTAAAATTTCCATGTATGTCATCAGTGGCTGTATTATTCGGGCCATGCTCAAAACAGCTATCTGTTTCAGCACAGAAAAAATAAGGTTCATGGCTTGAAGACATTTGACTTCTAGAGCAAACACAGATGTTATTTTATTTGTTTCAAACCATTAAAAAATGAAAAATACATTAAAACACAGTAAATAAATAAACAAAAGTGAGTTACCTGTGTTCCAGTAGTTTTTACAGCTTGCCCACGGAACCTCAGTATGGAATGAGTTTAACAAATAGAGTAATGCCCAAGCCAGTATGACGTAGTACACCCCAGTGTAGAAAACAACAACCTGACTTCCATAGCCCAAGCCTATTGAGAGATAGTGATACTGTTACATTGGACAAGAAACTTTAATGTTGCATTGTACAAATTCTGTACAAATCATTGTACAATACAACGTCTACAAATAATATTGTACACTGCAAATGGAAGGCTGTAAATTCAAAAATGCATCTTAAAGTGATGTTTTATACCAAAATATGACAGGAAAATGTACATGCAATATACTATTATCTCAAAAAAAACTTTTAAAACAGGTTAAGTATATAGCTATATTTAGCTTCATAAATGGGTAGCTTATAGGAACAACACCATTTTGTAGTATTGTCACATCTACATCACAACCACAATGTATCCAGTCTAAGAAGCACTGTTTGATAGCCTACTTGTTTGTATCTTTACAGTTAGTAGGTTACCGTATCATTAGTATGCATTTTTTATTTAAGATCTGAGAGTCAATTCTCGTGTCAGTTCTTGTGTCTTTTGTAGAAAATGGTGCTTTATATTTTAGATACATATATTAGATTGCTATTATATTATGCTATTATATTGTTATATTGCTAAACAGTGAACACACTGTAAGATCAGTGGAAAGTTACAGAAAGAAGACAGCAGGCTTTGCAGGAG
>JAODLL010001320.1:1767-13253 GCA_026546735.1 Forbesichthys agassizii | reverse complement strand
CCATTTATGCATATAAAATAAATAGTTTATAGTTTAATTATATTTTTGGGGAAAAAAGATATGACTACAACTGATGAATACACTGTATTACTTTAATCTGTTGTTTAAGCAGTTGTCAAAATGTCCCCCCACTGGTGTGATGTAGCATGCGGTTTGGTGCGACATGAGAAGTCCATTTTGTTAGTAGAACCACTGCTATGTTCTATTTTGACAGCCAGATTTGCCGGGAGGGTTTTTGAAACTGTAACAATGAACGTCAAAGCACATGTCAAACCACACTGGCTTACTCAGAAGGTCTGGAAAGTCCTTTCTATCTTTTGGTTTTTGCTATATGAGGTTTTGACAAGTATGTGATGTCTTGAGTGCATTTTGTGAAACAAAATATGAATTTTTTGAGGAAGACCAAAACAAAATAAATTGTTTTTAAAATAGTAATATAATTATGACATACATAATGCCACAGGAATTAAGTCCACATTTCATGCCATCAAACAGGACCTTTTCACACTTTGAAAGTGAATTTAACCCCAAATAGCAGCAGATGAATCTACTGTGTGTGTGTGGTTATATGGAAACAAATTTGCAGAGAGCTCTATGTGTCCTTCGCTGACACTCTAGCAGTGATGAATGGAAGCTCATAAAACCTTTAAGAATAAGCACGGACAGACTTGTTCTTATTTTGTGTGTGGTATGTGATTTAATGGAGAGTGAGGAATTAAATAAAATGATTGTACCTAAACCACTAGTGGCCTAGAAAACACGGGGGGCAATCTATGTGCATACACATACTTTCCATCAATGCTTAAATGTGTTGGAAATCTTCCATCATAATTTTAATTGTCATGTCTGAAGACCTAGATGCATGTCAGATTAAGTACAATGCACTGATATTTACAAAAGTCTGCATTAAATGTTAACTGCAAATTCACAATTTTTCACATGAACAACATTAACGTGTAAAGTGGAGCCTGTGTAATTTTATTCAAAGTGCATTTGAACATGATTGATAATGATTGGATAATTTTACAAAAGTTTCACTTCAATGCCACCAGAGATAGCAAGTTTTTTGGAAGTCGTGTTTACGGCTTGATAGCAACAGGGCTGTATGGACCTGCCTGTCATGTCAGACAGATGGATATACCAGTTTGGAATGTGCCTCTTCAAAACCACTGGCTGGTACTGACCTGTCTGGCCTAAATGCTTTTCTGAAGAGGTTCCACCTTGTGTAAAGAATGAAACAAGTTAATGTAAATGGAATGGGAACTTCATGTATTATGTAATACTTGTATAGGGGTGATGGAAAAAAGTGAGATTACATTTGAGACACCACTTCGTACTAAGGAAATAGAACAGTGTCATTAAGTCATTGCCTAGCTGTTTCTTTTTTGTTTGTTTGTTTAATCAAGGGCATCTGAACCAATACTTCAACAATATGCTCAGTCTCAGGAATTCTGAGCTTGAAGCAGGAACTAAAAAGTGGTACAGGAATAAAAATGTACCTCTGTTCCTGTTCTGTGCAAAACATTCAAGTTGCACACTATTGTTTAACTGATTGGTTTCAGTAAACGTAAGGTTACAGTATGTGGTTGGCTGACAGGTTGCCATGTGAACATGTTCATTGGGAATGCTGGTTCAGCAGTACAGACCTCTGTAATTATAGCTTTAGCTGTAGGGTATGTGTGTGTGTTGGGGTTTTGAGGGGTGGGCAGTCTTCAGACTCAACCTAACCCCGCCCATCACATTCATGCAGGCAGAATAGTTTTTTATTCTGTAGAATAGAATTGAGTACAACAAAGCATATGATACTGATATTAGGCAAGTAGACAATATTTCATGATTATACAATTATTACAGGTTGTATGATATTATTGGGATGTCCCAAATGCATTCAGAGTAATGTATAATTCTTCTTTAGTGTCTCGAATTTATTTTGTGTTGAAACACAATTTGGTTTGAAACTCAGTGTGAATGCTGAGTGGCTGGCACACCTCTATAACCCCACCCCCAACATTTGTGCACAGTAGTGTTTCAAAACATCAAAAATACATTTTGGATTTCAGGCACTGTATCTTTTAAAAAGTGATTCATTAGCCACTAGAATCCTACACACAATCATATGGTGTTAAATTACAGTACATGTTGTTATTCAGTTAGTTTGACGGTTTATTGATCCTGTGCAATGTCACAATACAGACATGTTAGATCACAGAGCTCCATGAAGCCTGGGGCATTCTCAGTCTATCCTGCAATAAGTATCCTTCCATGTTTAGCAGACAAAGTGTAGAAGGTAAACACATAACATCTAAATTGCAGGGGTGTGTTTCTTAATGAGTTACAGCCCATTAAGTCATTAACATTTATATTTTGAAACAATTAGTGCAAGTACAATTCCCTGTTTGTATGTTCCTCATCAAAGTAAGGCTTTATAATAATTTGGTTGTAAGTGTTTTATGAATGTGGAAATGTTCCCTCTGCTTTTGATCCAACTCTAGAAGCAGTGTGGTGCTTGGGGACTCACTCCAGCTCTAGTGGCAGTGCCATAGTGAAGGGCAATAGGAGGAATATTAACCTTTGGCCTTTGTGTTTCGTTTTGACTGTAAAAAAAGCAGCACATTAAAAGTTCACAAAATGAGCGATACAGGCTAGGGTGAAACGAGATCTGCTCTAAACATGTGGCTACATGCCTCTCAGTCAGCAGTGGGTGTGTGTGGGTGGGTGTGTGCGCGCACAAATGTACACCAAAGACGTGTGTGTGTGTGTGTGTGTGTGTGTGTTGAAGAGAGTTAGTACACTTGTTTGAGAGTTTGTGTGTGCTGAAAGTACTCTAGTATAAAAGGGCTTGTGTGTGCATATGTAGAGGACATCCTCTACACATGCACACACAAGCCCTTTTATACTAGAGTATGACATTTCCTTTAAGTCTCACCTTCAAGTTGCTACAGGTTTAACAACGTCAGAATTAACAGACAATCAGAGACCGAGGGCTCTAGTTTTCATGGCAAGATGCAAAAAGCCATGTAAGGTGTGGCCAATACCTTTTTGATTATTTCAGGTGGCAGTAATATAGCAAAACGGTTGCGCAGTTGTAAAATGGTCGGATTAGAATTAATATATAATCAGTAGGTTTTGAGGTAGTTAAACTATCTTCAATTATGGCCGATTAAATCAGCTTCTGTCATTCCCTTTACTAACACAAACTCCGTAATGAAAGGAGAAAATATAGCCCGAATAAGATATACATGCTTCTGCTAGGTAGAATCTGATGTCCTTGATCGGTAAGTGTGAAGTCACCAAGTGTGCATATACTGTATGGCACCACCAATAAACCACCAGGTTAAGGATATAAATTACTTTCAAAAAGTATATTATATATTACTCATTATAGTTTTGTATTGCTTTTCATAAGAACTAGTTTGAATCATTTAGCCCGTATTGTAGTGTTGTAGTCTAGACCAGTATTTCGAGATTGAGACCAGAACAAGACTTTGAGGGGTCAAGGCCAACTTTTTTTCCCCAAGCCACATTAACCAGCTCTGACTGGGGAATTCCAAGGCGTTCTCAGGCCAATGTGGAGATATCATCTTTTCACCTAGTCCTAGGTCTTCAGCTGGACATGCCTGGAACACCTCACTAGTTGCGACGCCCAGGCACCCATCCTTACCAGATGCCCGCAGTGGAGCAGTGGCTCTACTCTACTCTAGACTACTACGAGTTCTTCATGGATGGTTGAGCTTCTCATTCTCTCTAAAGGAGACGCCCACCACCCTCCTGAGAAAACCAATTTTGGCCTCTTGTACCCGTGATCTAGTTATGGTGACCCACCCTTCATGACCATAGGTGAGGGTAGGAACGAAAATTGGTTTATAGACTATATTGTGAACAAATCAGTGTGGCACCATTCTATGAAATCCCTACACAATTTGCACCATACCTGGGTGTGAATTGGAAACTGGTAGATGGATTGGTTTTGTGTGTGAAAAGGCCTACCTGGTGCACATGGGTGCTCGGGGTCAGAAGCATTGACGCTGTATTACGGAGCACATTAAAATAGCCAGAACAGACTTCCGAACCAATAGACTACTCTATCGGAAGTAGTAGCCTGTGCGGCTCACACAATAAATTGATTCCATAATCCTCCCCCGAAGTTTGCACGACAGAGGGCTGAAACTTCAGAAAATCTAAAATGTTTATGTTTTGTTTTTATTAATTTATGGGTGCTTAAAATATTTTTTGAGGTGCCCCTAAAAGGGTCTAAAACCGCCCATGGTTAATGATTAATTATTCTAAAGATATAAAGAAATAAAAGATTACCCTGTTAAATCACGTTGCTAAAACCTAGGGTTAGGGTTAGGGCTAGTGTGACCGTGCCTCTGTAATCTGATTGCATGTCACCATTATTGAAAAACATTAAATACCTGCAACAGCGCCAGGCATCTAAGAACACTCACTTCCCATACTGGTGCAAAGAGAGACCGATTCTAATCATGTTGTTAGGACATGATGTACACAGTATAACAAGGTGTAACATTCACACTGCATCTCCACTACTTTGATTTAGAATAATTTTGTATTACTCAATAACTAATATTACACATTGGGCCTCAAGTATTTTCACCCATTAAAGGCATAATTCCATTGCAATTTGCACCTAAAAACATGGTATGGTATGTACAAACAGTCGAGCATGACTAAAACACTGTTCTGCCCTCCGCAGAAGCATAGTTGCATATAGGATGTTGCACTTTTCTATTCATGCATATGCATTCATGGGAGGGTCGAGGGAAGAGTGGGGGTTTCGGAAAATACATGGGGTAATACATAAGGAGAGAGTGATTACCTATTCTGTTATATGAAAATCTTGACGAATAGTAAGTTTTGTGTTGAAAATGTGCTGAAGAGGATTTGCCTGCATGTGTCCTATTAAAATAAAAATTTTACTTTGTTTAATGTTTAATGTCTTCTTCCACATCCCTATGAGTAGCCTAACATACTGTATTTGCCGGGCCACGTGTAGAAGGACTGGCCAAAAGTGACCTTGTTAAAAAGCAAGGTACACAAAATACTCTGAAAACCACGCCCACGCGGGGGAAGGGGGGCGGGCAGACATTTTATAGCTCTCGGTTGACTTTACGTTAAGCTAACTCAATATTTGAATTTTATCAAAAAATTAAAACTTGTGCAACAATAAAATATGTAATATGATGTAACATTTTTATAAGCTTTCAAACTGAAAGAAGCAGTTTTGGCAGGCAACGACTGGCCATTGGAAACCCCGGGACATCTCCCGTTGGAATGCCCTGATTGTCATTTTGGCCTGGCTGGCATGAACTAGCAACTTAACCAGAGGCATAAATACCTATCAGGAATGAGTTGATGTTAAGTTGAATCCACACCAGGCATTCATTTCTTAATATTACTAACTAATGTGTGACTATTATTAATATTTTATTTTGTATATATGTCTGTTTATTACTATAGTATGTATATTTCTATATATTACAATAGTATGTATATTTCAGCCACCTGTTTCATTTTATTCATATTTCTTAGATCAAATGCTCATTACTATAGTATGTATAATTCAGCCAATAGTTTAATATCCTTGTATTTGCAATGTAAGATGTCCTTTAGTGTTTTAAAAGGCGTCCCAAATAAAATGTATTGTTATTATTATTATTAGTTAGCTGGCTGCTGTTTTTAATGCCTATTGGCAAGGTCTTTGAAGAGCATGCTGGTGAGGAAGACTGTTAATGTAACATGATAAAGCCGTGGTGGCCCAGTCCTGTGCAGTGTTAAATTTGGCAGCAATTTTAGATTTAGTCTTAGTCTTTAGAAGAAAATGCTTAATAGTTTTAATCACATTTGAGTCATTTTCAATTTAAATAGTTTTAGTCTATTTAAAAAAAAAAAAAACGAAAATAGAAAAGTCATTATATTTTAGTCAACTTTTAGTCCCTGTTTTCTCTCTTTAAACAAATGCAAAAGTCTAATACCGGTATGGCCTGTTGCATGCAGATGATATGGTAGCATAGTCGACAGTCAAGATATAACCCTTTATTCAGCCTGGTAGGTCAATTTGACAAATTATTTTGTCCCTTTAAAGTAATTCATTCATTTGAACCTGGAAGGCAACTACGGTAAAATAAACAATTCAGATTAGCGATGTAGGCTATTTGTTTACTTTTTAAGAACCAGCGTCCGTATGGATTCGACTTGGTTTTCTGTCAATCTGTCCTACCTTGTCAGATTTTTCTACTGTAGAGAAAAAATGATAGTTGCCTGTCAATCTGCCACTGCAGTAATGTGAAAGCGATCGTGACAAGACAAGTATCGTCTGCCAAATGTTACATTGTGCTGCTTACTTATAATAATAATAATAATATTATTATTGTAATACTACATTTTATTTGGGACGCCTTTCTAAATACTCAAGGACATCTTACATTGCAAATACAAGGATATTAAACTATGGGCTGAAATATACATACTATAGTAATAAACATTTGATCTGAGAAATATATACAAATTAAACAAAATAAAATGAGTCAGGTGAGAGTGGTGGTGACCAGAAGTCCTGTAGAGGAGGAGCGAAGAGATCAGAGGGAGTATATTGTGAGGAGAATATTTAAGTTTATACGGAACTTTTTATTCATTTTTATTTTTATTTATTTATTTATTCAGTTTCTATTTTATTATTTTATTTTATTTTTCAATAAATTTTATTGAACAGGTTTGTAGTTTTAACAATAGACAGCATTTGAGAGGTACAGTTTTTTTATATCTTTAACAATTTAACACTCCCACCCAGCCTCCCCCTCCCAATACATCTCGCTGCACACACACGCGCATGCACACGAAAGATACATTTGGAAGAAAAAAAAAAGAGAAAATAATAAAATACATACATTTAAAATAAAATATAAAAATAATTATAATAATGGAGGAAGGGAATTATCTTAGCCAAGTAAATTAATTGGAGGGTAGCCTCTTTATGTTCTGGAAGTAAAAAATAAAAGATTGCCATTTCTTATTAAAGCTGGCAGCAGGGCCCTTGAGTGATAATTTTATTCTTTCTAGTTGCAAGAAAAACATAACATCCCCAAGCCATTGAGAGACCGCTGAGGGGTGGTCTGACTGCTAATTCAAAAGTATTCACAGGGTATTGTAGAGCGTATCCTGTCTGTCGCCTCATCCCACTCCTGCGTAAACCCAATCCCCAACTCCCGCTCCCAAGCCAACTTCATTTTGTTACTAGAGTGCTTGTCTATAGACATGATGCATGTGTAGATGTAGGATATCAACCCCCTCTGACGGGGCAGCGGAGACAGCACAGTGTCCCAGGGTTTGACCTGGGGATGAGGCGGGGAAATCAGGGAACTGAGAGGAAGCAAAATACCGTGCCTGAATGTAGCGGAAAAAGTGTGATGGAGGCAGAGAGCACTTTGAGACAAGATCGGGGAAGCTAACTTCACTTCATACATGTCCTGGAAGGTCCCAATGCCCTTCCTGGCCCACTGGGAGAAGGCAGTATCCACTATGGATGGGAGGAATGCGTGGTTCCTATCAATAAGGCTCAATGTGGAGGCAGAGGAAAATTTAAAATGGCGTCGAAACTGGTACCAGATTTTAAGGGTGGAGAGCACCACCGAGTTGCCAGTATAGCGAGATGGGTATATTGGAAGAGAATAACAGAGCAAGGCAGAGAGAGGTAGAGATGCAGGACCATGATTCAAGATGTGCCATGGCCAGTCTGAAGCATGTAGCCAGAATGGGAGTTTTTGAAAATTAAAAGTTACGGTTGATGTATGAAACTATGGTAAATGATATATGTAGGCAGTTTTATTAATTAATTATTAATTAACATTTTCGTCTAGTCGCTTTTCGTCAACGAAAATACAGCTTCAATTTAGTCCACATTTTTATCATCAATGATCTATTTTTGTCTCGTTAATGTCTCGTTTTAGTGATGGAAAAATGTTTGTTGACGAAAATATTTTGTCAACATAGTTAACACTGTTGTTGTTTTTTGTATGTCATGTTATAACGCCTTGGGCGGTGGTTAACATCCCGACGTAGCAGCGCGCCGGCAGAGATAGAGCCTGGACACACCCCCGGACCCAGGTGTGACAAGACAATAACAACAACCATAACAATAATACAAATATGAGTAGGCTAACATCAGAAATGCTTATAACAATAAAATAAATAAAACTAATCTAAACATAATAATAAAGAACTATAATGAAAAAATGTGTATTTAATTTAATAACGATACGAGTCCTGCTATTGGTATAATTAAATTCCTGTCTGCTCATCATAGTAGGGTTGAATGTAGTGCATTCTGTTTTAGTTCTAGAAGGAATTTTAACTATAGCAATACATTTCATTCAGTGCAAAACACTTTATGTAGCCTAAAAATTTAAACTATTCATACTTCAAATATGTAGCCTACTATATGGCCGACATACACACTTCAAAGCAACGTGTCAGTGGCTCAACTGGATATGTGCATGATCGATAGTCTTTCTCAAAAGCGCGGGTTCAAAACACTAGCAATGAGCTGTTCTTTTAATAACGGCAAAAAAAGCACTACTTGATTAAGATTAGAATTGCGAGATAAAGGGAAAAAAGTTCTGCTTTTTCATCTTTCATCTGTTTTGATCTTATAACTGAACTATAGTAAACTGTGGGCATAGGCTACATGCAACTGCAGTCTACTCATGTAGGCCTATTGAGGAATAGACTACTACTACTACTAACTATGCAACATTTTCTAAACATTTAGGTCTATATCTTTCCTACAGCAAGATTAGATAGACATGCCTTTCTAATAAGCCTATTTGACTGTATCTTCTGCCATTTATGACGTAGTCACGACTAACTATGCTTCTAATGACACCTCGAGAGCTGTAGTTCGAATGACATAATTTAACAAACTTTTGTTGAAGCTATGGTTTTGGGAACCACCTGCGTCATTTAACAATGCCTCGTACTACATAAGTCACCCACGTAGTTCAGACTATAGTTTGGGAAAACACTTGGGTCGCAACTGTGTTGTTCCAACCATGTAAATTGCTAACATAGTTAGCAACGATGCTTTTGGGAAACGCACCCCGGGTTGAGGAAGCAGTTATCAGCAGCAGTTATCAGTACATGTCTCTTATGGCTGCTTATATCCCCTTGTACCCACTAACCTCCGTGTAGGAATTACAAAGACTCCTTCGTACGCATACGAGGGTGCTGTGTAGCCTCAGATATACAGACCCTGCATGTATATTCATCAAACTACAGACAATTAGACTATGCTTGTTCTGTGGGATTGATACACAGACAACAGGACAATGCAATGCGTCTCTGTGATCACAACACCGTTATGGTGACCAGTAAATATAGATGCTATATGCAACTGCCAGTACATTAATATTTTATATTGTTATAGAAAGCAAGTTACCCTCAGAGTCCAGAGACACCATCTTAACATTACCTTCCGAGCAACAGCATGTAAACATTTAGACATACATTTTTTTCTTCCTCTGAACAACTAAATGGTCTGCAATGTGTAGCTATCCACTTCGCTATGGCATTTGTCAACTTGTATTTATAGTCTACTTCTCATCTATAGCCTACTTCTCCCACATGATGTATTCAATGTAATCTGCCGAGCCTTCCCTTTTGAGAATCTAACACTTAACTTCCTGCATTTTGGTCAAATGTTATGCACTAATTTGTGCCCTTTCTGGATGGGGGAAGGTCATAAATAAACAAATACATTCTTATTTATATGCTATAGTCACAGTTCAAAGGCGAAACAACAGCCTATTAATACAGTATACGACCAATCCGTTTAACTTAAAAAAGGGATGCCGTTTTGGGTAACTCCAGTCTCAATTCTAATTTATATTCTACATTGTACCCAATAAATTAAAGAGTAAAGCAGTGTCTGTGCAATCAACTTTACGTTGTTGTGATAACAAGAGTGAATGCACTCTGCTTCTCCAGTCTCCACTGCTGTTTTATGTGCACTAAACATTGAACGTACAGGTTGCGCAAGCGCAGTACGCCATAGCACGCACCCTGACTACTCACAGTGCAGACATGGCTGAACGAAAAACGAGCATCATAGTACTACATACAGTAAATAGATTTACATAAATTAATGAAGAACATTTTTTTCTTTTTTTTTTCTTACTTCAGTTGGGAATCAAACCCAGGTCTAGTGGTAGAAATTCTACCACACACCTTATGATGCTAACCTTTGTCATATAATTCAGTGGTCATGACATTTTATTCAGATTTAGCCTACTAATGATGCATTCACCTCATAAATCATGACCCTGTTCTCCCCTAGTACATAAGCCACTCTTAATAATAAAAAGTATTGGTATTGGATCGAAAACCAAATTTTGCAGTATCGCCCACCTCTAGCAACCGGGATGTCTTCTGCTAAAGCCCTGAATCACAGGCTCTTTATTCGGCTATAGTGTTTCCCCATTATTTAGTTAACCGGGATGATTATATAATTTCCTGTTATAAAATCCTTTATAACTTTTGCCGTGACTTTCACGTTCCTCGTTCCACTCGAATCTAGGCTATAATCTAACACTATTGTCATCCACAATATTTTTGTGTCTATAGGTATTGGGGAAACGTAAAAATATGAATTTCTTTGTTAATACATGTGTCATAAGCAAACCGCATATTTGGAATTAGTTTGATAAAAGCCTAATGTAAAGTCTATGTAACAGCGCCTTTGAACTGTGACTATAGCATGTAAATTAGGATGTAATTTGTTTATTTATGACCTTGCCCCATGCATAAAACGCACATATCGGTGCATAGCATTTGACTATAATGCAGGAAGTTAAGTGTTAGACTCTTGGAATGGAAGTTTAAGTTCAGGTCAGGCGCCTAACCACGAAAAGGAGTATAGACAAATGCTTAATTCAAGGCACCATAGACACAAAAGTGTTTACAATTGTATTTAGAAATTAAGATCGTCACTTCACAAAAAGGATGGTCAAGGTTTTTGCTATGTCCACAGTCTTAATGTGCATTGTGTGGCTGAATGTGTCAAGAATGTGTGTTTGGACTGTTCTTAATACAATTCCCCTCCTGTAACCGGTTTCATCATTAGAAACATGGTGTTTGCCTGGTGGGAAATGGTTAGACACGGCACCACTTCCATTCCACACAATAACACAGCACATTATGAAATTATCCAAGAGAAAACACTCACACACACAACTATTTGCACCCTTAGACACTTTCAGTAATTATACTGTTGCAGAATGAGGGCTAAAATGCTGTTTAAGCAGTATTGTGTGTGTAGAGTTTATCCATTAAGGCGTTAACAAAGCAATGTGTTCAGCCACGCCGCTGGAAATGTGTAATTGGAAGAGTAGCTACGGGCCGACACACACAAATATACTTTATTGATCCACAGCATCTCCCATCTCGTGGGGGGGGGGGGGGGGGGGGGGGGGGGG
>JAODLL010001319.1:0-13254 GCA_026546735.1 Forbesichthys agassizii | reverse complement strand
CACTAAATAACCCAATCCACGACACACCTTCCAGAACCTCCAATACTGAATCCTCGACCAGTAAACATAAAGAATGGAGAAATGGTTAAAATCTAATAAGCTTCAGTCCCTCAAAGCCGGCAAAAGCGAAACCCCGGACACCCGGACTCGACCCTACCCCCCCAGATACCCGTCCATAGCTGGAAAAATTGAACTGAGAAGCATCACACGGCCCAACCCGGTCCGTGCAATGTATGTTTTTACTTGTGTAAAAATCTAGAAATTTATATTGATTGTTGTTAATAATATTGATAGATTTTTATCAATATCGTACACATCTAATTGTCAGAGGTCAAAGTATTTGAATCTTCGTGAGCATGTTCTCCTGTATCCACCCTTCATGACCTCCATGAACACCTAGCGGTGAACTTCCTGCCCCTTCATTCCTTCATCTCTTGTGGAAGAACGTGTTGATAGATGTCTTGACAAGCTCATTACTCACTTTATGTTTGCATCACATTTTTTATGAAGTGGTTCTGTATGACTATCTGCAGCGAGATGTCACACTATAGCATAGGGCTGGGCGATATACCGGTATTTAATTTGTATTGGAATTTTTTCAAAAGAGATATATATAAGATTATACAACATTGTTCATATCGAAATAGTTTTATTATGTGTTTATTCATTACATTTTGTTTGTCTCTCCCTCCATGCCTGCACTTGGTGTGAGGAGTGGAGTCAGGAGCAAGTGATTTAGTGCGTTCAGAGTGTCAAAGGGGCGGGGACGCCAAAGAAAGCTCACATATGTCGGCCTACTAACCGCTCGCACAAGTTGACACGGAGTGATTTGAAGCGGACCTTTTTTCAGTAGCCAAAGAGAGCAGATACTGAGTCACATGCTCAATTTCCGTTTCTGACCAACAGATACATGTAGCCAGCTAGTATTACAAGCTAGCTACATGTATGTATGTACAGTATGTATGTGGATATGATTTTAGGTCCATATCGCCCAGCCCTACTATAGCGGCGTCATCTCGGGCCAAAACAAATGCTGTGTGGGCCACACAGACACACACACACAGAGACATGCTCTAGGCCTATTATGTGCGCATGAAAAGAGGTGCTCACTTTACAGCGGAAAACGCAGGAGTGTGAAATCATTCTCTGCTCAGGACAATTACTGGTTTAAAGATCACATAGAGCAGCTTTAATGTAATATGCAACTATTATACCTAAACAGGATTTTCTCAACTACAAAAGATTTTCTTTTTTTTTTTTTTTTTGCGGCCTTCCCATTGGTCCACTGGTCTGTTGCCGTGGCCTGCCCTATGACCCTGTGTGTTTTGCGGCCGTGCGCTGCCACTTGTGGAATGCGCGCTGGCCGATTATGGCCGTAAGGGGACTGTAATGGCCTCTCAAATCAATGTCAGCGTCTGTTTGGATTTAATTAGTGGCCTCAGAACAGGTTCCCTGTGTGCGAGCATGTCCACTTAAGAGGCCTCTCATTGGATTTTCACGTTCACAATGGGAAGACTGATGTGTCAATTCTAGTAATCCTATATGTGCACTTGCCGGTTTGTCCCCCGGGGGCAATCCAGCCCTCCATGTGGCTGTGTGACTCTTTTTCCTTTCCCCGCATTTCTATTTGGTTCTCATGACACATTTGTTTTATTGAAATGTTGTGTGTGTGTGGTGGTTTTCTACAGTGGATTGATTGAGCAGTGAATGGTGAGTCCCTTGGGTGTTTTTGAGGAAGTTGTGGTGTGTGTGTGTGTGTGTGTGTGTGTGTGTCTGTGTGTGTTGTAGTTTCACAATGGATATCGGCATATTGAAGTGGAGTTTGTATACATGCATGTGGCTAGTGCTCACGTTTGGGCGTGTGTGTGCGTGCGTGCGTGCGTGCGTGCGTGCGTGCGTGCGTGTGCACATTACCAGTGTTGAATAAGCTAGCAGCGTCGCTACGTGCCAAGCCCTTGAGCAATGCAGCGGTTAGTGTTTATTATTAACAGGAGTTACCTTTAGCAGGACTGGGTAACTGAAGGAGGATGGACCTGCATGGGGGGGCAACAATGTAGGTGTGTGTGTGTGTGTGTGTGTGTGTGTGTGTCTAAACACAAATAATTAGTAAAGGGTTGAATATTAAGATGAGAATGGTAGAAGTACAAATACGTTAAACAAATACAAACGAACACAATGTAAATGTTTATTATTATTATTATTAATATTAATAATCATCCCACAGACTTTTGATCTTCTTTTTTTAAGTGTCGGGCTCTCAGTCTGATGGTTGTGAACGCAGACCTGGTTGACGGTCAAACAGGTTGTCAGTAGGTTATTCTGCTGTCTTCATAACAGGCTATTGTCTATTGTAAGTTGCTTCCTATTTTTACGCCTGCTGCTCCAGCCCGTTCAAGCTGAACGCACGCCCGAGGTGACAGGTGTCACTCTGCCAACCGACTGTTCCCTAGGTCTCTCTCCTCTCTCTCTCTCTCTCTCTGCTTGACCAACTCAGTATGTAACTATATGGGGGGGGGTTGGCTGAAAGCTGGTATTGTTGCGTTGTAGAACAGGTATAGTGTCCATGGCACCTGGCCATCTGGACATTACATCCCTCAGAGCTGTAATGGATGCAGCCCCTCTTCAACCCGCCCTCCCCCACAAACACCCCCCCCATCCCACCCGAGACCCAGTGGTCACCCCCTGGACGGCCCTTAGGGGCCTTATACTGGGGCCTTATACTGGGGCCTTATATTGGCAGGTGGTGCGAATGGATAATAGGCTTCATTTATGGCCCCATTCACTTGCAGCTTGGGTCAGGAGCTATGAACCTGTGTGTGTGTGTGTGTGTGCGCCTGTGTGTGTGTGTGTGTGTGTGTGGGGGGGGGGATCATCGATGTCCAGGCACTTTTTACATTTGATAATTGTACTGCAAAATAAAAGTGTATTTCTTTAAAAGAATAGTTACTATATACGCATATACTTCAGGTTGCTCTGCACCTATGGAAAGTTATGAGTTACGTCATTATTATGGTTTTAGAACAATGACCAACCAAACAAAAGTTTGTATAATGGCACAACTTACCCCAAGGTAAGATGAGCATAGGGGTGGGGTAAAGTGCCACCATTAAAATGACACAAAATTAAATCTTGATTTTTAATTAATTCATCAATTTGACAAAGGCAAAAACATACTTTTTAGATAAAACCATAGTGTTATGTCCTTTTGTTCCATTTAAACTTTTCAGTTCAAATTAATTTGATCTGGGTATACTATTATGTAGGCTCCAGAAAGTTTGTGTGTGGCTTAAAATTAACATTAATCAACAATTAGATATGTTTTATATCACTAACATGAAATGAACTTGTAACAGTGACAGAGTCCTGAGTCCAGAGTGTGTCTGTACGTATGTATGCCGACTATAACACAATAATACTTCAATACACAGGTTACTCTGTAACAATGCAGCCTATAAAAACCTTTGGGGTAAATTGAGTCACTGGTTTCAACATCACTGGCACATTTTACCCCACAACCTTCATTTTGACAAAACTGTTTGACACAGTGGTTCAGAAAATCAATTGTGCAAAGTTCAAAGGGGGGGGAGCTCCGTCTGGCTCCCACTGGCTCGACTTAACCTGTTCTCCTATACGCTTTGCTTCACAATGCGTTTTGGTGTGTGGGGCAGGGCCACGGAATACCGTGGAGGAATATTGTTTTGAATTAAACTCAAATTTAGCAAGCTATCTTGAGAATGACTAACCCTGCTTTTAAGACATTGATGTTGCTAATTGCTCGTGGG
Organism: Forbesichthys agassizii; assembly: GCA_026546735.1. Lineage (NCBI taxonomy): Eukaryota > Metazoa > Chordata > Actinopteri > Percopsiformes > Amblyopsidae > Forbesichthys > Forbesichthys agassizii. The sequence goes on along the minus strand of JAODLL010001319.1, from coordinate 9,472 downwards.
TCAGGCGGCGACTCTCATACTTTACCTGTGGTTCACACCTGGGAAAGGTGGTGTGTGTGTATTGGATGGGGGGGGGTTGCATGTATGTGATTGCATTGGCTGATTCCTGCTCATGTTTTCATGTTTTATCATTTAACCCCTCCCCCTTAAACATCACGCCGCTTGGCTTAACGTGCACAGACACATCGCAGTGTCCTAACGCATGCTAACGTCGGGGTATTTTCGAGGTGAGTGACTTGCTATAATTCATCGAGAGGTGAAGTAAAGTGCACGAGGACAGCTTTTTGGCACTTGGCCCTGCGTGAGGGGAATGTTGGGTTAAATCTCACGATGATGGAAATAACCCGGGCTAATGAGGCTCTTTATAACAAGCCTAATGTGTTTCATGTAGTGTTTTATCAGTTACAAATCTGCTCTGTTTTAGAGAGGGATCATTTTTGGCTCTTGATATAGGCCGTAAATTGATACCACATCGATTGTTTTTCCGTTCCAATGGGTTGATTTTTATTTTAACATGCTCCTTAGAATAATGGCATAATATGATTACATTATATGAAATCATTCAATTTAGCCCTGCTGCCCTTTAATTAACTTACATTTAACAAACTCTGAGCTTATTGGAAAAATATGAGGCTGACACATTTTTTTCTTCTTCCACACACTGTTATAGAACACACCTACACTCTCTCTCACACACACACACACACACACACACACACACACACACACACACACACATTCCTCAAGCAGCGATGAGGCAAGATTTGACATGAAAAAACACTGCAAAGTCAGAGGCAAGATATTAACATTTGTCTTAAATTTGACTAATGTACACGTGCACACACACACACAGAAAGCTGTTCAGTCCAATCAGAAGTGTGTGTGTGTGTGTGTGTCATGCCGTCCTAGAGCGAGACATTTAGCCCATTCCCTAGGCCCGAAGACATCATCTCCTTCTACACCACAGGGGGAAAATTCCTCTCTCCTTGTGGATAATTAATAGAGGGAGTCTCCCAGAGGAAGGTTTCAGGTTCAGCTCCCCACCTGGTCCTGCATTCGTGCAACTAGGGCTGTCGCGATAACCGCACTATTGCAATACCGCGGTGTGGCTAACCCAACTGTGAGGGACGGCAAGCAATCGCCATTATGTTTAAATTGCTAGCCCATCAAATATGAGGTTTCATCTAGGGAATGTGTGCTATTGAAGAGCACATTCCCCCCCAGCATCAGTAGTAGCCTTTAGGAATGTATGTATTTACGATGTTTGGGCAGCATGCATTATGCACCATAGACATATTGACAGCGCACACAGTTCTCAAGTAATTATTTTGGGACATGTCTATTTCTTGTGGAATAAAAATGGAATAGCTGTACCTAGAGGTCTTCACGGGTCTATAAAATTGGATCGGAGCTGAAATTTACCAAATTATGTTTTACCCGACCCGATATGCATATAGTAAAACCCATGAGATCCGTTCCGAACAGACCCGATGACAAGTACCTGAGAAGTACCGTGGATTATTAGTATTTTTAGTATATTTATATAACAGACCCATACTCGTTCGGGTCCAAAAGTCCCGCTGAGTACAGAAATAATTAACTGCACTTTAAAATAACGTGGCAACAGGCAACGCAATGCCGCGATCAATGGTCAAGGATTAGTGCCGAAAAGTTGGATCTGACTGCCGTCAGATGATAAAAGGAAGTAAATCCATTTAGTTGAGATTTTAGTTAATCATTTAGATGGAAGCTAAGTCTGGACCTATTCAATGTTTCAATTTGTAGTTTCTGTCATGGACCCTGCACGGACCATGGTCAGCTACGCAAACAAGTAAAAGTATAAGCAAGTTGCCTATCGCTCAATGGCGCCAATGAACCTGGTGTTTCGTCAAACCATGACAAATAAAATCTGTGTTTTTCGGTTTCAACATTTTGTAATTGCTTCTTTATATAGGCTATATTAAGCTACATATAATAATGTAAACATATGCATTAATTAATTATCTGGTCCAGTTGGTAAATCACATTTATCAGAGAATTATAGCATTTATGTCAGACCCGACCCAGATCCAAACACTCAAAGTTGGACCCGACCCGGGCGGGTCTCGAAATTTCCCCATGGAGATCTCTAGCTGTACTCAAAAATTTTGCGTTGTTAAACTTCTTTCTGTTTACATGCTAAGTCGAGGTATGTAGCTTGGCTTTTGATCTTGGGCTATTTAATATGCTTTTAATTAATTGGTTATATTTTCCAGCTGACGTTTTGATCAAACGTGATTGCATACCTACAGCCAGAACACCGGTGCACTAAACTGGTAGCCAATGTGCCGTTGCACATTGTCTCATTAGAGGTCACTTTGCCTAGAAATTGTGTTTACGTCCCAGAACCACGCTATTTCGGAAGCTCTCCGCCACGCACTTGTTCACTCAATTATGCAGATAATACCGTGCTATTGTACCAAACACTGCATGGAAAAAAATGTAAATATTTATACTTTATGCTGGAACTTTATGGTGGAACTTGTGTAATCGGAGTCTGTCCCACCTGGGACCGAACCTCGCTCTCTCCCATGTCGTAAGCTTGTAAGCTGTTCTAGGCGTATACAAAATGTTTCTTTCCAGCAAATCTCTTAGTTACACTAATATTCTTCAAAACAGTAAACGGTAAACGGTAAACAATATGTGCACATACAAATCGTAGCTCTAAATATTGTTAATTCCAAAGCAAATTTTGCTTCTGAGGGTTGTAGTGTAATTTTTGTTTTGATTTTGCATATACAAATATAAATACAACTACTACAAATAAACAATATTTCCCCAGCATCGCTTGCTCCACCATTTTTTTTTTAGTTAGCATTTTAAAATGAGCACGTTAATGTAAAATTATAATAAAATAAAATCGTCAGGTGGAAAGGGGAATAAACAAGTATAGCTGTACTAGCGTACGCTGAGCACTAGCTATCCACGTCTTCTTATTCCCACCCTCTTATCTGCTGTTATTGAAAAACCATTAGGCTGTAGAGTCGTTGCTACTCGTACTCACCAGCCTAGCATGACACAGCTTACAGGGAGCCGTCACAGCCGCTCCCCACACTTTTCTCTTTTTCAAAATATCAAATTTTTTGCCGACCTTTTTCTGGGGCAAGGTGACACTATCAGCTTCGCGGATCTTATCAGCTGTGTAATGTGTCATAAGTGATAATGTAACTGGTGTGTGTGTGTGTGTGTGTGTGTGTGTGTGTGTGTGTGTGTGTGTGTGTGTGCGCGCGCGCGTGCGGCACGAGAGACGTGTCCTGATGGTGATGTCGATAGGTGGTATGGACGTGTTGACGTGCCACTCATTTCTGGTATGCCCAACAGCCTCGGGGGAAGGGGGGGGGGGGTTAGATTCCATCTACAAACAACGTACAAACGCGTGTGTGTGTGTGTGTGTGTGAAAGCTGCTCTCGCTTTTCGGACGGGAGTTTGTGATTTTTTTGTTGGCACAGGGCCGTGGTCGCTGGAGTAGGTATATCTGGCATCGCTGTGACGACTGTGTATGCCCATTGTGCATGTCTCCGCATCTCTTTCTGCAGCTAGTGTGATCTTCATGAATGAAACCTAGGACGTTTCACGTTAGGGGTTTCATTGATTTTTTTTTTTTTTTAATATACGTGTGAATTGGATGGAAGGTTTCTGCTGAAGATATAATATGTCTTTGTATATTTTTTAAGTTTCTTGTTTAACCAAATAGCCTATCACTTTGTGTTGTTGCTAGCAGCTAGCCACCTATCTTAGCCCTGTAGCGGCAAGAACAGCTGCGGTTTGGTGCTATGTAACCCTTCATTAATTAATATGTGCTTATGGGTACATGGCTGTTCAGCGGGCAAAGATGGCTGCGATATAATTTAACCTTCATTCATGAAGGTTTGCTGGTACATGGCTGGTTATCAAAACATAACACCGTTACTACACAGGGCTGTGTGACCAAGCTGCTGCTGTATTGTTGACATGAACAACAATGAACTGAAATCAGACAGTTATCTAAAGAGTTGTTGTATGATGTGCTTTTCCACATAGCACCTAAGTTTGTCAAATGCATTGCATTGAGAAGTCAAGGAACTGTCAACAAGTGGAAAAGAGCATGAAATGACTCCTTTAAAACACTTTTCTGTATACATAAAAATTGCGTTAATGTTTTTAGGCTATATGTCTACTGAAGGCCTTAAGGTGTTATTTGGGGTGTGGCAGAAATGAGCCTCTGCATTGTCACCTTGTATTTTCAGTTCTGTGTGTGTGTGTGTGTGTGTTGCGGGGGGTGGGTGGGTTGGTGGGGAGGTATAGTGTGTCGGTTGGCTCTGAAGAGGGCCTTTTTTCTAGGTCTGTATTGTTGACTAGATCGCCCATTGTGCTCTCAGGCAGACGGGGTGGGGTGGGGGGGTGGCCTGATGCCAACCCAATGCTAGTCTACTAGATGCCAGCCCCCCCCCTCCCACACACACACACACACACACACACACACAGAGAGAGCATGGAAACAAGAAGCCATAGATCAGAACTATACCCAGGTCTCCATTACATGCATGCAGAGAGACGCGCACACACTTGAAGAGGCATGCTCGGGCACATGCGCACACGCACACACACGCACACACACACACAGAGCACCTAGAGTGCATTCAGGGTTACTTCTCCCAGTAAACAGGAATACTTTTACTACTTACCTAACTGCCTTAGAAGAGCTGAATGTTGATTGGTGTTTACAGGCAAAGGCTGTGTGAGGTCTGAGTCACACACCAGTATGGTACTCGGCAGGATTTATTAGAATTAATGAAGTTGTAATGATAGTCTTGGTCTTGATTGTAAAATACCCAGACCTGGACTGCCGCCAAAGTAAATCGCTTCCTGCGTCAAATTATTGTTGAATTACGGCATCGGCAGTCTTTCTCCCTTCGTTTCATAAACAGTTTTTTCTGGTGACTTTGATCACTCTGTCATTTCTCATTATCTCTGCCTGAGTGAAGCCAATGCATTAAACTATTTTATTGTTATTCTGCCTCGATTGTTGGCTGCTACAGGGATGAGTTTGAATCTGGGTGTAATTTTAAAACCATTTTGAAACCTTATACTGAGTCAATAATTCGTAATTCACTAACTCGCCTGGCCTGCAACGCTAAAAACACTTTTTTTCTGTGCTTTGAGACTCAACGGATCAATATTTAAAACTCTCCTCATGGAGAACTTGCATTCAACCATTCAGACAATTCACTCTACAGAATATCACTTTACTTACTCAGATTCTGGGCTAACCTGGATAGAGGGGCGGACCCTCTACCAATGTTATGTGACAATGACTCATCTACCAATTAGCATGGCTGCAAAAGATGAATGGCTTAGTTACATAGGTTAATTCCTTATAACCACTCCCCCACCAAACAATTGCACACACTCACACACATCTACACACACACACACACACACACACACCCTCTCTGTGAATCAGTGTAGGGCACTCTTAGCCAGTGGTGTCGTCTTCCTTAATAAACAATAGGGGAGTTAAGACGGCTTTCCACGGTGTAACACAACACAACACAGCAGAGATATACTAGCCTCTGTTGGCTCCGCTAATATGGATCTTTCCTTTAGACCCCTGACATAATTTATTAAAGGCCCACGTGGACGAGAGACCCAGAGTCTGCATCTGAGCGAGAGAGGGAGAAAGCTCTGCTCTCAGGTGACAGTGTGTTTACGCTAGTTAATCTCAAAGGAGTGTGTGCGTTGTTTAAACTGCGTGTGTGTGTGTGTGTGTGTGTGTGTGTGGGGGGGGAATAAAGGTTTACTTGATTTAAATGAATGGGATCTGACTAGTTTGGCCCTCTGGGGAGTGTGCACGGCTCTGTGTGTGTGTGTGTGTGTGTGTGTGTGTGTGTGTGTGTGTGAATCTAGCACAGCCATCTTAATCCAGCACCCAGACTCTTGGCTCCCTGGCTCATCAGAGAGCTGCAGTATAGCCAGGCCAGCCAGATCTAATCTGTGTTTGTTTGTGTTTGCTTATGCATGTGTGTTGGGGTATGTTGTATGCATGTGCGTTTGTGTGTGTTAGCAGGCACGTGTGTGTGTGTGTGTGTGTGTGTGTGTGTGTGTTTGTGCAAGTGTGTTCTGCAGGTGTGTGTGTGTGTGTTTGAGGCTGATTCTAACGCTAGCCATTGCCGTGATCGAAGCGAAGCGAGCTAAGCTAACGCTAGCATTGCCATGGTCGCAGAAAAGCGAGCTAAGCTAACGCTAGCATCGGCGTGATCGCAACAAAGCGAGCTAAGCTAACGCTAGCATTGCCATGGTCGCAGCAAAGCGAGCTAAGCTAACGCTAGCATCGGCGCGATCACAGCAAGCCAAATCTAATGCAAAAGTGCGATCACTCGGTCAACACTGCAGCGTGAAGCCCGCCCCCCCATCCCCCCCAATTATTGAAGCACTCGAACCCTGTCTCGAGTGCTGTCAGTGCCAGATAAACGCACACCAGGGCTGAGTTTGCACTTCTCAGCCAGAGTAAACATATCCTAGGTTTGTATTGGATAAGGAGAGTGTAACCGCAGAGATACTGTCTGAATAGAAGTCTCCTTCTCTCTCTGTGTGTGTGTGTACATGCATGCCTGCACATGTGTGTGTGTTTGCCAGTGGAGCTCTCACACACACACCAGAGCGAGGGACATGTTTTTTTATCAGGGTTTGATATTTCTCGGGGCTCTGACGTATGGTGGGTTTAAAAATTGTCTGCCAAGATTTCCTTTGGTTGCAGGTGAATTAATTAAAGCATTCAGATTTGGAGACTCCAATGCATGTCCTTTTTATTAACAATTCAGTTTGGCCTTTAGGTTTATTATAATTTTATTATAACCTACGGGTGGAAAAAACAACAGCTTTCTACTCTAAAACTCACAATTCAAGGTTTCAAGATTCAAATTTTGGTTGATTTGCGTTCGATAAAGGACATGTATTTACATAATTCATTTGTAGGATATATCTTCTAATCTGAAGTTATAAACTGACATGCAAACATGCAAACGTGTATATGCTGCTGGTGACGTAATCTGAGGTGATGTCCATAAATGCACCTGCTCATGCATTATCAAGCCTATTGTCACACCAAACTGTTGCCAAGGTACATAGATCACTTTATATTAAATTCCTTTAGCAGGATTGCCACACCGCTGTAAATCAGAACGTGAATGGACCGTATTCCCATTCTTCCCCATCTCCATAACTGTCTTGCAACTTTCTGCCTGGCTTGAACAAAAATCACCCTACCTTTGCTTTAGCAGTGGTGTTTCTCACTGCAGTTTAGGGATGTCACGAGTACCGATACTGTGGTACCAAGTCGATGCCAAAATTCTGAAAACATGACGATACTCGTTTTCGTACAGTAACGTAGGTACCGGAAATCCAACCTGGATCTCGGTGAATGTTTACTCACCCTAGGAGCGCCGAGCGGGCCACACAAAGCCACAGACTTCAATGAGCACCGGACATTAGACCATGCATGCTATGTACAGACCATATTACAGTAGCCAACCCCATAGCACATACTGTAGATAACCCCCCAGCCTCAGAGGACCTGACATTTGACTTTGATGGCAGTCGCAATGAGTATCGAGTATTGTGGAGTTTCACTGGTATTGGTATCGACTACTAAGTTTCTGGTATCGTGACCCTACTGCACTTAGGTCTTGATGAGGCACGGCGTCTCATTTGGACACGTTTTAACCTATCCCACGACAGGTGGGTGTGCACTGAATTCAGCCCTGAAATGTGCTCTTTTTGTTTAATTTGTTTTATTATTATTTTGAAATTCCCAGCATTCCTCAGTGCCATGTTTGCTGTGTGCCTCCGTTCCAATCAGCCGGGCGTTTATGGCCTCATTAAAATGTAGAGTAAACATGAGCTCTGCCTTAGCAACACTTCCAGGGAGGAGGTCTAATGTTTCCTCAGCCTATCGGCCCCAAACACCGTTTCCTAGATCCACACACTTCTTTCCCCATGTGGGAATGAAACTTGATGTAAATGTATGTAGGCCTAAAACACATAACAAATGTTGATAAAACAATGAAGCCTCATACTCAATAAAAATAAATTTTGTTCCTACTTTGAGATTATTTATTCACCAGTTCTCGTTTCAATGTTTCAGCATTTTCTAGCAGTTTAAGCAAATGAATGCTCAACATCTCTTGTATCATGTTTTTCTAAATACTGTCGTAAAGTATGTTTTTTAATTTTATTTATAACCTCTTATACCCTAGCTGAAAGATGAGGTAACTTGAAGTTGGTTTTAAATAGCAAGAGCTGTGATTGGCCTAATTAGACATGTGACCCATTAAACAATTCAGTTGAATCCTGGGAAGAAGGGAAGTGGACCCATAGTAGTCTTATAGTAGTCTTTCACAGACTGTATGTATGTCTTTAAGACGCCAATGACCTATCATAGAACTACAACCCCCAACAAATCACTGTCTGGCATCGAAATAATGTCTTCAAAGTAAACGACCAGTCATATGTTCTTAGAAGGATCCTGCTCATGGACTATCGTTTTAAAAAGTTTGTTGGATTTACCCAGACCAATCTTTCTCAACTAACTCATCACAGGTAAGGCGAAATGTTTTTTGCTTTTTCTGATTCGCAAAATGTGATTCGTGTCACGATGTTCAGAAGATATTTTTGCCAGTCGTGCTTAAATTTGCAGGCAGATACAATGTCTTGAACAAAGCGTGTTCTTTCCGATGTCCATAGTATGTAACATTCCTTAACCAAAAAAAAAAAACTTGCGTGTTACGTGCACAAGCGATTTTTGCACACGTAAATATGCAATATGGGTTTTATTCGGGTTGACATTGAAAAATACTTACAATTGAGTAAAATGGCTCAACCTGTGTGAACCACATCCAAAAGGTATAATGAAACATGTCAAATATACTGTACATACCTGTTTGAGAATTTCCCATATAAAAATAAGAAGTGAAGTTAATATAAATAACTTGTCAGGATCAGAAGAAGTTCACAAAGGTTTTAGGGGTTGTGGATGTAAATTGTCACAGTTCACCGTTGACAGTCCACATTGTTCACCTCGGTCATTGTTGGAGGGCGGGGCCACACAGCAACATCAATCGTATCCCTGCTCAAATTCTCACCAACTGCGCAGACAGCTCTGTTGTGTGTGTGTGTGTGTGTGTGGGGTGGTTGATTTAAACGTCCTCCTGTATCTGTGAGCCCATCATACTTCCCACGTTCCTTCCCACCCCCCTTCCCCCATCTTTCTCGTCCTATTCCCCTCCGTATCAGCACTTGACGGCACCCCTCTCCTTATCATCCGGGCCCAGTGCTGTCTGCCTGTTGTGTTTTAATGAGAGGGTGGGCGGGGCGCAACAGAGCCTGTTGCTATCTTCCCCGACCCCGGGGGGGGGGGGGGGGGGGGGGGGGGGGGGGGGGGGGGGGGGGGGGGGGG
>JAODLL010001318.1:0-13254 GCA_026546735.1 Forbesichthys agassizii | reverse complement strand
CCCCCCCCCCAGGCTTCTAGATTACTGCTGATTGGATAAAACCATAGAACTAGATGAAAACGATAGATCACATACAGTACAATGTTCGTATTGTTGCTTGTATGAATTGATTTAAACATCACACACACACACGCATATATATGTATATATGTATATAGATATGTTTGCTTAGTCTAAGGCCACAAGGTAACATTGATTTGAACCATGTGTGACCTTCTAGCACTAGTGAGCACCACAGGGTCCAAATCAATATGTTATAATAGCCTATAACATACCTCAGAGGTATCACACGACCACCACACATGATTTTCACCAGATACAAGCTAACACAGATGTCCCTGGCAGCAGCAGGCAATTCAAATGACATTTGCTTATTGTTGTTGTTGTCCCAGAGTTACTGCTGTGACTTGAACCTGCTACAAAATCACTAGACATTGCATTTAGACTGGCAATGAAGAATAAAACACTCTGTAATGAATGCAGATTGTAAACAATACCTTAAACATTATTAGCTTACTATACCTTTAAAATATACCATTTTAAATCTATTTAAGCGGGACACAGAGCAGTATTTGTCCTCGTGACCCGACTTTAAAGGATTTTTCTTCCTGTCCAGAGCACAACACAGCAGTAGAACAGATAGGTGTGGGAGTCAGTAAATAATTTGCCTTACACATTTGTGGGAATATACATTTTACAAGAGAAGTCAAGTGCTTGTTAGAAGCACCAGCAAAAAATGATTCTTATATTTTAACCGACTGTTTTAAGTAATACAAAAGATATGTTACAGTACACCTCTAATGTCTGACCAACCTGCACACATTGCTTTGTGTGCAGGTATGCAGGTATGCACATAGCATAGTGACTAGTGATGCCCCCCCCCGCCCCCCACCCACTCCCCCCCACCCCCACCCCCACCCCACCCACCCCACCCCCCACCCCCGAAGCAACACCTTTCAAACATAAGATGAAGGATGTCAGAGCTAGCTGGCTCAGTTCATTTTCTCTTTTTCAGGACCAATTTCACACTTGGTGGCTATATGTGATAAAGCGAGAGTAAAAGGGGCACTAATGCATCTAAAAAAGGGGAGGGGTATGCACTGGAGCTCTTTATGTAATTGGATTGTTGATTTCCTGAAGGGTTCAATCTAAGATCAAAGCATATATATTTTGTATTTTATTCGATATCTGAGGCTGGCGCTGGTCTACTACACCATAATGTACATACACTATAACACTAAGATAAGGTGAAATAATATAATTAGACTTAGTATTACGATACAAGCCATCTGTATCTTACTGAAACAGTTCAATCAGAAAGCGTGAACTATGTACAGTATATACAGTGCTGTAGATAGTTGATTGGGTCATGATTTACATATTGTATAGCTTGTACAGGACGTAAAAAGCATATGTGAGCGAACCCCGCTCCCCCATGTAAAAACTCAATGAGCTCTACCGTGCTTCGCCAGAGCGTCCACGAGATGTCCGAGAGTGGGATTTACGTAATTTACTGCACTGCACTGCCGGCTTGCCACTATTACACATTCAGTACACAAATCTTGTGTACTGTATGTCACTCCCAATTATATTTAAATAACAATAAAACAAACCCATAGAATCAATTAAGATTAACAAAAAGTTAACGTTTAAAAAGAAAAGAAAAATACATTCAGCCGTTAGGGTATTGGATTCCTGTAAAGTCTTTAATTTGATCATAAATATTACCAAACTAAATGAAAGAAAGGACATTGTACACGTTAAATATTTTGATTAGGGATTTGTGTTTCATGTTATCGGTGAAAGATTAAAACCATACCAAAATTAATAGTTGGTAATTTGCAGGTCTGAAAAAAGTGCTTTATTTAGGATTAGTGGTTAAATACATACATATACATGCTTAACAGGTTGGCTTCTCTAATTGGAAGTGTAATTCCCTCTATACCTGTTTACTATACGTTCTATCTTAATAAGTGTTCTGCTACAGCAATGATGGAAGATATGAGGAGAATACACAGCTAATAATTAATGTAAAACATGCAAACTGCCCTAGTAGACTTTATGTCCCCCGACTACATTATGATTGACAGGTGTGAGATCAGGGATGAACGTCACTGTAATGACAGGGGCTGTGCCGAGGGATGGCGCATGCATGTCCCAGTTTGTTCACCAGCACCAGTGTGTTTTGCGTCTTGCCCCAACCAGCGTCGTGACAATCACTGATGCATTAAAGCCTTCCTGTCCTGTCATGTTAATTACTCGCGTTCCGGTCAGTGGCGTGTCCTCCCAGAGTTTCTCCGATGAAACAGCACAGAATTAGTGCGATCTCTCTTCTTCCTTTCTCATTGTAGTGAGAAAGTCCAAGCCAAATTTCCATCCATTGGTAAATAATTGTATGATTAACCAATGAAATTAGACTATCTTTAGGTCACTGTGATTAGTCAATGCAGGCCTAATGCTCACCTGCTCACCCATTATTATAAGTTGTGAAGATATTCACAACTTATAAAAATGTATGAAAATATGCTTTGGCTCTTTTGATAGATGAACCCTTATGGACAAAAGGAATATAAATGAGGAATGGGCAGTTTTGGACACATAGGCCATCTGGTAGTGGTTTGTGCTGAATCAGTTGTTACTGAGCTTTTGTAGTTTTCTATGCTAACTGAACAATTGAATTGTGAATATTATTGCTGTTCAAGTAGCCTATGTCCATATGGACAAAGGTGTAGATGTGTAACCTGTGATATCAGCATCAGATCATCAGCATAGAACTACACTAGCTCGAGCAACAGTTGGCATTGTGAATGTACAACTTTAAACATCTTCAGATTGAGTTTGTAAATGACGTAGACTATTCATCATATAGTATTTACTGTCAATTAAGCGGCATTTCAGCGGCCTGTTATGAGAAAGCATATTCATATGGTGCACATTGTGTGTAATCCCAGTCTCATCATGTCGGTAAATCTGAATCAATTATGTTACTTTGCTGCTCGTAGTTTCCATAAAGTTAGGCTAAATGAATGAATGATACAGTTGTGGATAATCTTGCTGTTTTAACAACATCTTGCATGTCCACATTGACAAGCCTACTGACATTTACGCGATAGCAGTCAGCCTAGTAGGCTATCTAAAGACTGCAAGTATAGCTGAAGTGAGCCACCTGGTGGGCAATGCGAACGTAAACTTAATATAACCCAATATGTTAAAACCACGTTTTGCGGCTGTATGAGTACTAGCAGTCAGCTATGTGGAAGTCAGGGTGGGGTAGGCAATGGCTTGTTAAATTTAAAGCAACAGTCACTGAAAATGGATCCTTATCTGGGGGTCGTTGTATTTGGTGCTATTCCACATAATCTATGTGGTATTTTCACCTAAGATCATCAACTACATTGCATTGAGAAGTCAAGGAACTGTGTCAACAAGTGAAAAGGACCATGAAATGGCTCCTTCAAGATTGAGTTTGTGAATGAATTGTTTTAGGCTATTCATCATATAGTAGCCTATTTAATGTTTATTAAAGTGTAACTGTATCCCAGCTCTGAGCCTGACTCCACCCACTACAACTATAAAAATGCGTCAAGCAGCTGAGTGAGGGGAGGGAGGGGCTGAGAGGGGGACCTCTATTAACATTAACATTTTAATGTTATGAAATATGAGCGTACTAAGTGTACCGTTGAAACCCAGCCAGGTCCTGGGGTGATTTTTTTGTTGTAGTTTTGTTTTCAACACATAAAATGCAGATTTGTATAAAAACTGTAATTTTGTCAATATTAACATTCTCATCACAGATCAATCCTATTACTTCGATTATTGCTCAAAAAACACATTTTAGGGTGCAGTTACACTTTAAGTGGCATGTCAGCGGCAGAATGCTATGAGGGAGCATTACGCATGCATATGGTTGGTGGGCAGTTGGCAGTGGCAGCGGACCGTCTGCGCTCTAATAACTCTCACCATGATTGTTGTAGCCAAAGGTGCGTTCAAATTAGGCAAAAAGTGACAAACGTTTGTGAACATATTCAAACAATTTTCCATTTGCTCTGAGTTCGCCGCAAATGTTTGTGAACACACAAAAACTGTCTGAGGAGGTAGTTCTCGGCAAATACACACGGACTAACATGGATGTTCAAATGGAACGAATGGATGGAAGTTCAAAGCAAATGTGTTCGCCACAAATGTTCAACTCAGTTCTCCGAATGTGAACACAGCTGAGTTTCGGTTGTTGTGTACTTTTAGAGGGAGTGTCCTCTTGAGCTTCTGATGCATCTTGCTTCTAAATTTTGATAGGTCTGTTTGAGAAGATACACTTAAAGTGAAGTGATACGTACATTTATATAGCTTGTTTTATTACATATTTGTTGTTGAACTTCGGAATAAAAACATAATTTTACAGCTGCTTTGTCTTCTCCTCAAGGTGGCTTTTTAAGGCGATAGGAAACATGTACACTCAATTCTTTGATGTTACTCTTTTGATAACCTTCTCTACATGACAATTGCAGACAGTGCCATCCAGAATGTTTAGCTGTAGCATATAAAGGCTTTCCAAACGATTCTCACGGCGAAATTAAACGGAAGCTTTGCAAGATCAGAGTGCCGTGAGAATCAGTCTGCAAGCCTGAATCATTTTCGAATGTGTCCGCGTAACAACTGAACTTTCCAATCAGCGTTGTGTTGATAGATACTGGCGTGGTTTAGGTTTGCCAACAGCAAAAACGACCAGATGGTTCATCCAATCAACAGTATTTTTTTGTACCTGCCATTTTCAAACAGTTTCAATGTACGGCTCCCTAGATGAAGTTGTGAAAACAATGAATCTGGCTTGTCAGGTTAGAAGGCTTCAGCCAAGAAGACCATGATGAGAGCAGCTACCATGTTGCAGTAGCAGGGACAGCTTCAAGATACAGGCTCTTAAATGGAAGGTACTGCTCCACAATAAAGGAGTACAAAAATAAGCCTTATACAATAATGTGTTGATGGATGACAGCTGAGGTAGAGCACAGCATTTGGACTGTGCATTTAAGGCATGTGTATGCCTCAAAGAGTGCGGCAATGTTTCTGTGTGTGAATGTGAGAAACCGTGATGTGGGAGGAGATGTCTATGAGCAAGTGTTAAATTGCAACTTCATCTACCGTAGTTCTGTGCTGTTTATATGGAGACCAAAGACTTCTCACTCACACACTCACACAAACATACACCTACACTCACACACACACACACACATACACACACACGTGTGCATTTTGGACAGCAAAGAAATTACATTTCAGGTCACACAGTTACACACAAGAGAGTGTGAAATGCAAAGTGACTATCTGTTTCTGAAGATAGTCAGGCCATAACCTGAACGTTGGTTGAGATTGTGCACAGATTGACAGTCTGCACTGATTACACTACACTGTACCTGCCCTGATTGTAAAAGATACAAGGTTAAATACTGTAAATATACCACTGAATATCTTGCAGGAAACAAAACAAACAGGCCATGCCACAGAACTGCCTACTGTATGTAGGGGTAGATCACATCATTGTTATCCCAAACTTGTACAGAAGCAGCTAGTCTTATAGTATTTGAGAGATGAATATTGCAACATCACGACTAAACTGGGACCAGAGCTGTCCTACAGTTAAAATAATCAATACAAATGCTGCTTATTCACTAAATGATTGAATTTTAGATGTGGTTCTATGTGGTTTTATGGTGATATTTTAGCAGTTCTACACAATCCAAATATTAGTCCATTACAATCCCAATCTTTAAATACCACTCGTGGTATTTATACCACCTAATGGTGAAGGGTAAATGCTTAAAGGACAGTGACCTCTGTGCCTGATCATTTTGAGTGAAAATGGCCCCTGAGAGGTGTTTTGTTGAGGGCCAAGAGGACGGTCCATCACAGGGAATTACCCTGTCTCTGAACATTTTAATTAGCAAAACCACGGGACCGGCAGAGCCTATTAATCACCCCATTGTGTTGATTAACATCAGCTGCTGATAGTGTTTGTGGCACCGCAAACACCACTGACAGTTTGTATACTTCTTCCATTCAAGTTCATTCAAGTATTCACTTCAACCAATAATAATATATAGTATATTACATAATACATTGTTTAGGGTTAGCAAAGGATTGGCCGATAAGAGATGTTACATCCAAAACAACTGGTTTTATTTTCTGTAGCCACGCTATAAAGCGTCATACACTCTCTTTGGTCAGTATCATCTCTCAACTATAATGTCTGATTCACAACAATAATTAAACTATGTGTAGATTATACACTTTTCTCTCTTGCTCGCTCTCTCCCTAAGTCTCTTGCTCTCTCCCTCTCTTTCTGGGATGTACGTGAGGCAGCCTACCATAGCTAAACTGCAGTAATAAAGCATGGTACTGCAGAGATTAGCAGCACATCGTGGACTGTGAGAGGACATTCAGTGCCTAAAAGGGGGATTAGTTGTAGATATAATCACATCTTTGGTTCTCTCAGGAAAGCCTTGGACTGTAAAAGGGAAGTCGGCCACTGATAAATTAACTAACAAGTGAATGAATGAATGACCCGAAGAAAATAAGTCATATACCAAACATTACTCTATTTTTTTTTTTGGAGAAACCTCTCCTGAATCTTTCTTTTTTATTTCCAAAGCTGCCAGAACCAGCTCTCGAATAGGCCTGTCTACTTTCAGACATCATTTTCAGCCACCTTCTCCAACAATGGCTTGGTGCCACAATCATTTCAAAATGACAAAACCAAATAGGTGGACAGTTTAGTTATTTTTGTAATGTTTCTTTTTCAAAGTTTTATAGAAATAATCCCTCCAGTGTTATATGAGCCTATTGATAAAGGTTAGTTATCAACACATCAATAAATACTAATTATTTGTAACCAGAAAATACTAATTATTTAAGGAAGGTATGCTGCTTTAAACATTTCAAACCTACGTCTTCATCTTTAACAGTGAACAACACCAACATAAATGTATAAGCATTTACAGTTTCTGGAGGCCTTAATGAAACATTTACAGAGATAGGAAAATAATATGCCATCTTTAAAGAATAAAGCTGTTTAACAAAAAACAACCACTGATAGAACCTAAGCAACACCCTTTTTCCTTTACTTTCAAGTTCTATAAACAATGGTATCAAAATACAGAAATACAGAAAGAGATTTATTTTTGTTGTTGTTTTAAGAAAGCAAACCATAATGTGAGAGAGAGGTCTGCATGCTGTAGATATATCTATTTTTAGTGGGCAGAGCTATTGAAACCTTGCTACACACACTTCTGTAGGAGAGATACTGTATATCTAGCTTCAAACACCTCCTACCCTGTTTGCCGGTGCCATGACAACCTACTGGCAACTCCAAATCACAACGAGATTGGGGTTTAAAATACGACCCAGCACAAGCCCACATTGCCTCCATCTCAAAAATGACTGTCATCAACAGCTAGGCCACGATAACATTGCTATGAGTCATTCCCATTCAGAATCGTTCTTAACAGGACTTCTCCTTTACAAAAAATGCAAATGACACGTGAATGAAATGCGTAAGGGTTTTTGTGTAAGGGTTGTTTTTTGGTGGCTTATTGTTTTGTTTTGTGAGGACCTATATACGTATAGCACTAAAAGAACAGAAATTCAAGGGAAACATTTTCATTTAAACAAGGAAAAGTGTGACTGCCAAATAACATGTTCAATTTTGAAGGACGCAGTTCCCAATACAATTCATCAAGTAAATCACACCACTAAATCATTCTTTATATTATTTTCATTGTGTCAGCAAAATGCAGTCTGGATATTATAAGGAATGTGCCAAAGTTATGGAATCCTGGATCATATCCAGATCAAGGCTGTTACTAAAATACATGTGGTTCTAGTTCTCAATCTTCAAACTTCAGTTTTCCAAACCTTAATCTGGCGATTCTTAATGAAAATGTATTGTATGTATTGTACCGGTACAGTACATTATTTCCCAGTCTGCACCTGACTGTGCTGTATAGACCATTGGAGTTTTTCCACTAGCAAATTTGGCAAAGTTGAGCCGTGCCGTGCCGAGCTTATTTGCGATTCTATTATCAGTTTAACTGTGCCAAGTTGTACCGTATCTTGGGCCTGCTCTGGAGCGGGCCAAAAGTGAGCTGGCCCGCCTCCAATTGAGCCGCTGTGACGTTATAGGCTTTGTCGTAATTTCATTAACGCAATCCTAGCGGGCCTGACAGAGAAAGTTGGCGCGAGTCATGCGACACACAATATTAAGCATATAGGCCATTTAGCGTTTCTTTTAATTAGGCTATTTTGTTTTATTTTTTTTTTAAGTTCGATCGGGTAGCCTTCTAGCAATGGAGTTTAGGCTAACTGGAGTGTAGGCTAAGCGTAGTGAGGCGTGAGTGAAACAGAGTGAAGTTTAAGGTATAGACAAAATGTATTTTAGGCAAATCTATTTATTACACAATGTTATGCTTATGAACCTGTTTGTTTGTGTATTGGACAAAGTTATTATAACCTATACCTGTAATGATCGCTTTGGCACTCCCGTCTTTTGTATTTTCTGTAGAGTTTGCCGACACGCCCACAAGTTGCCAGCAATGCGGCGTGTATGAATATTCCCCAGACGTACTGTATTACGTGAGTTAAACATTTACACATTTTCTTAGTCTAGGATCATTTTAAATAATCCATGTCTGATAAATAGGCAGTGTGCTTTTGCCGTAGGACTATAAGATAAGTCAGCAGATGTTAAAATCAATGAGAAGTAACTAGTAGCATTAATATCCAGTGCAATAATAAAGGTGCATTAAAGAGGGCACTAGTTTTAAATATGATCGACTCAAGATAAGCGTGTCATCAATTAAACACACCTACAAGCGGAAAGCCTGGTTGTAATGGAAAAGCAACGTTCACCAGTACTGGGCTGACCATACCAAGTCGAGCTGTGTCGAGCCGAGCCTGCTCGTGCAATGGAAAAGGGCTTCATGTTTCAGTGGAGTGATTTACTGAATGGTGTCACAGTGAGTGGAAATAGTCGTGTCCATTCCTTACCTAGCCACCCGACCCCAGAGTTGGGCACGCACATATCCGTCTCGGCACTGGGCAGGACAAAGCCCACCACAAACACCTCCACGCCGTCCGACATCAGCGCCAGCCCCAGCACGAGGAACAGCTGCCACTGGAACCTTCCGTGGCCGCACTCCTGCATGATAAGCTCGTATTGCTGGGCCAGCTCCTCTTCATCGGCCTGCCTCTCGCTCTCCAGCTCCTTGCGGCCCTTCAGACTGTCCGATACGGGCTGGCCCAGAGCCACTTGGCCGTCCCTGGGCTTCTCATCGCCGTAGGCAGGAACCCCTTGGTACTCCCCCTCGTAGATCTCGTCTTCATCGTCGTGGCCCTCGGTGGCGTCGCTGGAGGCCCCTTCGTCCTCGTCGGCCTTGGTGTCGCCTCGGCGACCATCCTGTTGGACGAAACCGTTGTGGTTGTCTTCCTCGTCACCGTCGTTCTGGAAGCGGTTGTAGCTGCGGTGAGTTGAGTATTCATCGGAGGCGCGATCCACGGCATTGCTGACCTTTCTGGCAGCTTGCCGCTTGGCTTCTTTCGCAATGTCCCTTGCGCCTTTGACCAAGGAAGTCCTGTTGTCAGATGTGTCATCCATCTTGTCACACTGATAAGAAAACAGAACACTGCAGAGCCCTTATTTTATGAACAGATATAATCTAACTGTCATTTGTGGCTACAGCAAGTCTATTTTTTGATGTCAGGTGAAGAAAGCAGCCCGGTAGTTCTCTCCCTGGTCCTTTATTCCTATCGCAGGTCCATATTTGAGACAACTACAGTTGAAAACTGTCAACAGTGAAAAGGCCAGTCGACTGCCAGGGCACTAGTGACTAATTAATGATCTCTAGACTAGGAGGATGGAGATGGCTAGAAGCTGATGAAATACAGATACCTCCAGATGGATGGATCATCAATAATCTGACTGGAGTAAGATATCTGTCTGTGGAGGGAGAAGAAATCCAGTGTTAGCTTTGGGAAGATTCTATTGTTGCAGATACTTTGCAGCAGTTTATATATATATATATATATATATATATATATATATATACAAATAATTCTCTAAAATAAACCGACTCTGTTTACATGGTGTAGATTATAAAATAAGACTTTTTAATAATATAATAATATTTTCTTATGATTGTGTATTGTTACACTTTACATTATACGTTATTCCATTTTGTGTTTAAAATGAAAATACTAGATAATCAGAAATAAGAACTTATTAGCTTGTGCATATTTGCATCTGCACATGTCTAGTTCAAGATAAACACCAAGCACTTTTATGAATGACCATTCACTGTGTTTAAGAATACAAACAGCTTTTATATACAATAGTCAGAATATCTTTGACATTCCTAACAGTAACAGGGAATATAGATTCTGTGGTTTTCTGTGGTTCTTCCCTTGTGAGAAAGAATGTCACATTTCACACTGCAAAAAAAGAATTTCAAGAAAATAAAAAAACTTTTTTTTGGTCTAAAAGAAAAATGATCTTGTCAAGCATATTTTGCATTAGAAAATACAGCTAATTTTAAGTTCAGCTAATATTGAGCTAGATTTAACTACAGTAGTAACAAGCTAAGATGACGTCCATAATATCCCAACAGAGGATCTAGACGGTTTTCCTTATTTTAAGAGTAAGACTGCTTACACAAGATCTGTGGAAGGAACTCCTGAATCCGACTGATACGCTCTCTGGTAGAGACAGAGCTGGAGGCTGATGGGGGATCATCGTCAATTTCCCTGGAGAAGGTCACTGAGGTAGTCAAACAACTCCACATTGGCAATGCCCCGGGGATTGATGAGATCAAGCCAGAAATGCTAAAAGCTTTGGATGTGGAGGGGATGTCTTGGATGACACGCTTCTTCAACATCGCGTGGAAGTCGGGGACAGTGCCAAAGGAGTAGCAGAATGGGGTGGTGCTTTCCCTCTTCAAAAAGGGGGACCAGAGAGTGTGTGCCAATTACAGGGGTATCACACTACTCAGCCTCTCTGGTAAAGTCTGCACCAAGGTGCTTGAGAGGAGGGTTCGGCCGATTGTCCAACCTCAGATTGAAGAACAACAATGTGGATTCCGTCCTGGTCATGTAACAACAGACCAGCCTTTAGTCTTGTATGGGTCCTGGAAGAGTATGCCCTTCCGGTCTACATGTGCTTTGTGGATCTGGAGAAGGCGTATGACCGGATCTCCCAGGAGATACTGTGGGAGGTGCTGCGGGAGTATGGGGTTAGGGGGTCCCTTTTAAGGGCAATCCAATCCCTGTATGCCCAAAGCGTGAGCTATGTACGGATTCTCGGCAGTAAATCTGACTTGTTTCAGGTGGGGGTTGGTCTCCGCCAGGGCTGTGCTTTATTAAAAATCCTGTTTGTGATATTAATGGACAGGATATCGAGGCGTCGTGGTGGAGATGGGTTGCGGTTTGGTGGTCTGTGACCTTTAGCACTCACTGGATCGGTTTGCAGTTGAGTGTAAAGCATCTTGGATGAGGATTAGCACCGCAAAATCTAAGGCCATGGTTCTCAGCAGGAAACTGATAGCGTGCCTAGGGAATGAGTCCTTACCCCAAGTGAAGGAGTTCAAGTACCTCCGGGTCTTGTTTGTGAGTGAGGGGGCATTGGAACGGGACATTGGCCAGAGAATATGAGCAGCGGGAGCAGTATTCCAATCACTTTATTGCACCGTTGTGACTAAAAGAGAGCTGAGCCAAAAGGCAAAGCTCTTGATCTACTGGGCAATTTTCGTTCCTACCCTCACCTATGGTCATGAAGGGTGGTTCATGACCATAGGTTCGGAGTAAAGCCGCTGCTCCTTTGCGTCGAAAGGAGCCAGTTGAGGTGGTACGGGCATCTAGTAAGGATGCCCCCAGGGCGCTTTCCTTGGGAGGTGTCACAGGCACCTCCAGCTGGGAGGAGGCCTCGGGGAAGACCCAGGACTAGGTGGAGAGATTATATCTCTACACTGGCCTGGGAACGTCTCGGGATCCCCCAGTCATAGCTTGCTAATGTGGCTCGGGAAAGGCAGGTTTAGGGTCCCTTGCTGGAGCTGCTGCCCCGGCGACCCGAGTCTGGATAAGCGGGAGAAGATGGATGGATGGATGGAATCCCACCATACAATTAGAGTGGGAGAAGATGTGTTAATTTGTTTTAGTATAACTTTAACAACAAAAATGCTTTTAAATATATGTCTTTCCATAGTGTATCTCTGCCCACTGCAAAATTACGACCATGTTCTAAAATATTCTCTGCTATATCTACACGTCAGCCTTAAAATGTATTTTCCCCCATGACTGACAGTAGCAAGGCCTTAAGACCTGTCAACGCGTAAGGGCTTAACAGCTTGTCTGCCATAGACAGTAGAACCTGGGCAACTATAGAGAACACAATAACATACATTTCTCACAGCCATACGTGGCAACAACTACTAGGCCTACATCATCTTATAAACACACACAGATAGGTAATCATGTCATAAAACATTATTTTTCAATTGTTGTTCAAACAGGCAGATATGTAAGTATAGTTTTCAAGTTAAGAACATGAGTTAAGAGTATAACATTACTGTCATACCACAAATACATTCTACATGACTGTACTCCATGTAGCCTCCTCAAAGAAAATAATGCATTTAAATACTGTACTATTTACACTAGTATCTGCAAAGGGTGTTTCTCTGGAGTGGACAAATCATGCCAAGGTGTTTAGGTTGGGGAAAGTATACCCATATAGACTGTGGCAAGATGATGTATGTGTTTCTGCTCACCTTTGCCTTTCAGGATGAGATAACACATCAGTATGGGTTTGTCAAGTGAACAGAAGCACTGAGGCATCCATAGATGCTTAAACCAGCCCAGAATATTTTGGTGCAATGCAGCAATGAAATGAACTAGAAAATTGTGTGCTAACTAACTTTGTGTCTATGTGTGAACACAAAAGAAATGCCACAAAGCAGGTGTGTTACCAAAGCTAACATTCTATTTAATACAAAAAATGTGACATTAGAACACCAGAGACATTACAGTCTTCCTATGTGGTCCTATAAGGTCCAATAAGCAGTTTTGACCTGCAAACAAAATTCTTAGAATTTACACGGTTGGATATTTCTTTCCTATTTTAACAAGCGCATTTTAACAATGACTATGTAATCATAGCTTTATATATATATATATATATATATATATATATATATATATATATTTTTTAAAAGACAG
>JAODLL010001317.1:0-13254 GCA_026546735.1 Forbesichthys agassizii | reverse complement strand
CTCAATTTACTTGAATAAGAAACTAAAATATCTCGTACACCACCTAGCATTCTATTCCATATTGCTAAAACGCTCTTCGGCCAATCAGATTTTCAAGGATTAGTCCAAGATGGAAGGGGCCGCTCGTATCTCCCCTCAACATTGAGTAGTTTGGCCCAGTCTGACACACACACAGAGACAGCGCGATGCGCTGCAGTTGCAGCCAGTCGGCCTGCTCTTGGTAGAATGTAAAGTAAAACATTAGAAATTTAAGGGAGGATTTACTTCCAATCACAAGAATTATCATTAGACATGGTCCGGGCGGCAATAATTATATTCACGCAGTTCTGGTCCTGACCGGTCTCCAAGTAAAATCCAGAGACCTCTTTGTCCGAGACCGAGACAAGACCTAGTAAAAATGCGGTAGAGTCCAAGACGAGACTATTATCTTAAAAAAGACCGGTCTTAAGTACTACAACACTAGTTTTAACATGCAGCATTATTTGAATACTAGCCTACACGAAATAGGTTACTGTAAACAGTAGACTAATAAAATAGTAATTAAACGATCAAAAGATCTGATCTTCCAGTCCTTGGACCAGATTGAGTAAGACTGAAGCAAATCATTTTCTCCAAATGTCTTTAGAGTAAAAGTCTTTATTTGTTAATTTGCAAACTGTTCTGAATTTCTATAACATAATTATCGGCATGCGCCTAAAATATTAAATGTAGTAATCGCCCTCACCCTACTAATAGGCCCCACATTGACGAGTGTGAATTGTTTACGTGACAGTGGCACACTGGCTCAGATAATTTGGATCTCCAGTTCTTTGATGACACCATTAAAAGCACCACATCAGTCATTTAATCAGTTATTTATACAGAACTAGATTCAAAGATCCATAAGATCTAACGATTAGACATTACAAACAACCGATCTGTACTGTATTGTGGACAAGCGCAAGTTTAGACGACAACTGGCGGATATTTGTCGAAATTGCACCCGCATCGCACACTGCCGTCGTGACGCCGTGCGACAGGAGTGTTACTTTAGAGGTCAGACATCTGTATGTAGTAACTACACCTAGGTCATAACCACAGCAGCCCATGCAGATAGATAAGTGTGCAGACAGTCATCTCTAGATCAGATTTGCATTCAGTCTGAACTTTGCCTACAACACTGTAGTGTGTAATCTAATAATGTATTACTCAGTGGTTGGGGCAGGCCTTCTTGTTGTCATTTATACTTATAGGTGCATGTACGTGCACCCCTAGAAATGAAACCAACCATAGTAGGCTACAAATATAAGCTTTCAGCAGTCAAGTAAAAGATTAATCCGGAAGCAGAGAAAACTTTCATGTGTAGACCTTGTATACAACAGGCTTCAGAGTTTTAAATATAGCATTCGATTGGAATGCCCTTCTGTAAAAAGGAGCACGCATATTACAAAAGTTTGTTGTAGTTGTTGTTGATTGCAGCACTAGTTTGTTTAACATTACAAGATAGTTGTTTGTTCCGACCACTTTGAGTGGAGGTTATAGGCCACAACTAAGAAGCGCTGGTGGTGTGGGACACAATGCAGTTCCCCATAAATGTCGAGTTGGATGTGCTTCCAGGGCCTGGCTGACCACCGCAACAGCTGTAACAGCGGTGGCCCTGGTTTTCCCACTCACCAGGCAAGCTGTGCAGTCCTTTACCATGATTTCGATGTCCCTGTCAATACCAGGCCACCACACCAGGTCCCTACAGCGCTCCTTCACCCTGACGATACCCAGGTGACCTTAAAGCGCCATTGTCAGGACCCGTGCCCTCAGCCACACAAACATCATTCCAACTCTGCTCTGATACGATGGAATGGCATTATTTCCTCCGGTACCTTTGAGGGCCATCCAGCCCAGATGAAGGTGCACAGCTGTGAGAGCACTGGGTCCTGCTCAGACGCCAGACTCAAATCCTGGAGCGACACTGTAGCTCGAAGAGGGGAATGGAGCATGTGAATAAGGTCTGGCTCAACCGTGGTATTATCCAAGCTCAGGACTGGAATGGGTGAGGTGCGGGAGAGCAGGTCCGCCACCACAATCTCTCAACCAGGTGTGAACGTCAGGGAAAAGTTACATTGCTTTAGTCTTTTAGACCAGCCAGCGGTGAATCCTGAGGGGCCTGTGCCTTGTGCCTGATGTCACCAGCAGGGTAGTGAGGGCCTGGATGGTCTGTCAGAATGGTGAAAGGCCGCCCATACACATATGCCACCGCTCACATGCCCAGACACTCCCCAACCGAGTACTTCTGCTCCGCTGCGTTGACGGCACGTGAGGCGAATGCGATGGGTCGTTCAGTCCCCTGGTGTAGTTGGTTCACTGTAGGGTCGATCAGGGGCTGGTGATGATTAAAAGCTAACGAGCAACCCAATCCCTCAAACAAGGCAAGCCATTGTTGTTGCCATGGTGAGTTAACATTAAAGATTGCTGCCCCACCGCTGTCAAGGAGAGTAAACTCTAGGCCAGGGGACAGGTCTAAGCCCAGGAGGTTAGCCCCACAGCGTGCTTCCTGGAAGGTGAATGAGGGCAGGTTTTTATAGCCGTAACATACTGTGAAGGTGAGGGTACCTAGTATTGCAATCCTAGAGCAACCATAGCCATATAGCACTGCAGAGGGAGCAGAGAGCTTCAGATGTGGGAAGATCCGCTGGATGGTGGCTAGATTTAGCAATGATGCCACGGCACCTGTGTCCTACAGTAATGGCAGGCAGACACCATCAAGTTCCACCGTGCATGTCTTCAGCAGCACTGAGGTGAAAGATGCAGAGTGAATTGTGGGACCTGGCGATTGAGCTATAGAATGCGTACCTGGTTTTGTGGCTGGGACTGATCGGCAGACTCTGGCAAAGTGGTCAAGTTTCCCTCATGTCTGTCCCCTGGCAGGGCCATTTTGGGCTCTGGTTGTGTGAGAAGAACAACTGTAATTACCGCAACTGAGGCGGGCGCCCTGGCATCCTGCATAGTTCACGTTAGGGGTTACATTTGCGGTGGCAGGGTGACTTTGCTGTGGCGGTTGTTCCACCAGTGTTGTCATGAGCATGGGCAGAGGGGAAACTTGGCTATTCAACTGTGTGGTCAAACTAGCAGCGGACTCGATGTGAAATGCCACCTCTACAGCTTTCATGAGAGTGAGGTCGTCATGTTTGGCCAACAGTGCGACGCAATCCCCATAAGCAGTAAGGTCGCCAAGGGTCCTAAGAATCCTTTGGCCTTCAGTGCCCAGGCTGTGAATGAGTATGGCCTTTTTTCGTGCATCCGTCAAGTCCTGTAGCCCAAGAGCTAATATGCAAGTCTCAAACGACTCACACTAGCTGATCCAGGGAACCTGAGGTTCGCCGGGTAGCGCCAAGAAACGTTCAGGTGGTGATAGTGAAAACATCCTCGTCGCCAAAATGTCCCAATAACTAGTAATAATTGACACTGAGTTCAACTGGCCAACGAGTTTATTGCCATGAGCGTTACAACAACACTTTACGGTCAGATGACCATCCCAAAACCCGTCCTGTCGTAACATCCCTTCAGTGTGTACGTCAATACGCACCCCTAACATAACCCTATAAATAACACTTCGCTACAAGCTCTGCCAGACACGCAAAGGAGCCAGGGGGAAGCTACTCAGAGGATGTGCTATAGACGAAACCAACAGTGCTGTGATTTCAGTGTGATCTTGACTATAACAAGGTCTCATTCTCCAGTAGATATAATCAATGTTTTAATTGGTTATGGCCAAAATTTGTAGTATACTATTCTTTTAAGTCAGCTATAGTTTAGCCTAGCTGTATGGTTTCTAAAAATTATCCCAAAACAGATTAGGTGTTATGTTTTGAATGTGCAGAAAGTTTTAAACAGGAACATTAAAGCTATTTAAGTCCAGTGCTTACTAATAAAGAAATTTACAGACTTTGAAAACAATACATAATGTTTGATACCCTTACTGCATTTTATTCCATTTTATGTTTAATTGTTTCAGGGTTTCAGTTTTTTATGTTTGTAAATAAAGACATTTCCATCACAAATTGATGCAAAACTAGTACAAATGTATACATGACAATTGCATACATACTGTACCCATTCACAGACAGCTTTGTATTTTAACAGCAGATATTGCACTCTATGCATCCAAGACAAAGTCCCCTTGGGGCAATAGTTTATCTAAATTTTACCATGCCTTTTTACAAACGGATGGTTTACTTAACATTCTCTGATACTGTACTGCACAATACATGTTTTCAAATGGAGGTAAGGTGCTGAAGGTGAAGTTCAATCTGAAATGAAAGTAATTTAATAATTTACAAATATGTGGAGAATAAAAATTAAATGATAAAAGTACACCTCCAGGAAGCCTCCCGAATATCTGAGACAAGACTTCGTCTTCCATGTCATTGTTTACAGTTCAATTAACTACTTGAAATGTTAGAATGGAGTTGGAGATTATTTGTGAGATTGCATTTAGCAAGAAGTGCTACTTATGATTATTCACATGGACTGTTTACCTGCATGTTACCGACCAGCCAGATCAAGTGATTTGTCAATGGTACAACAGACTACAATCTGAAATCAAGTCGCTTCAGATACCAAAATCTTGTGCCGCTGTTTACAGATTTGCATTCGTATGCAGGTATCTCTACAGAGATTTTTGTTTTTTGGTGTTTTTGTTTTTCTCAATTGGTACTAAGAAGCAACAATAAGGGTTATTGAAGTCTGACAATGATAAATACAACTTAAACAGTTACTCTTAAGTATACTTTTTAAATATTGGATATTAACCCAAACCAATACAATAATAACCAGCCAATAATGTTATAATGTATGGGATGTTATGGGGAAAACGTTTACATTAATTGGTTCAGAAATGTTATTACATTTATTAGTACACAATATATTAACAATATATTAACTTAAATTGAATTAGAATGTTATCTTCTTCCCCTAGCGTAAATGTAAGGGTGCTGATGAGTTAAAGAGTTTTAATGAAGTGGAGAAGACCTCTGACGTAGAAGAGACAAATGCATTTCCAACCCAGGAAAATGACAAGTTTCCCGGTAAGCCTCTTTGTGTCTACTAGGCATGTCCTTGTATCAGTAGCGAACAGTGACTATTCAACCTTGAGTGCTTGCCCCCCACCCCATTATATGAATAAAAGCACGGCCACATCATGAGCTTAACTATAGGCTTATATCTTAGTTACATAAGTCATTATGCACGCATGCATCATGACCGCAGAGTTAGTCAATTTAGACTACAGATTAGATCTTGAGATCAGAAAGCCATAGGCTACACGTGCAAGTTCGGTTGGGGCTCTGACAGACTTGTTTCAGGCTCGGTCCATGTCGTGTTCAACTTTTCAGGCCCAATTAAAGCTCTACTACAGAATGACCGGTAGATTAATCATCACAAACATGTTTTTTATGTTTTCCTCACCAAATTAAGGAATAACCTAGAAGCTATAGCCTAGGTCAGGGCTGTTCAACTCCGGTCCTGGAGGGCCGCACTCTGCATGTTTTAGGTCTCTCCCTGCTCCAACACACCTGATTCAAGGTCGTTAAAATCCTGATAATGACCCGTTCATGTGAATCAGGAGTTGAATAGCCTTGGCCTAGGTCTTTGTCCTATTTATACTCCCAACTTTTCATTAACGGTTAACATTGAAAATAGTAGGGGTGGGAATCACCAGAGGCCCCACGATACGATATTATCACGATACTTATGCCATGATACGCTATTATTGCGATATTAAAAATATTGCGATATTCTTACTATATTACTTTTTCCAACTTCAAATGGTGTTCCCAAAGGAAATCAATGTCAACATCAGTTTCTTCATCTCACATAAATTATATTGCTGCAAAATGTGATTGTCAAGCTGACTAACTGACATGAGCATGTTATAAAAATGTGTTAAATTCTCAGGTGCAATTTATATAATTAAAAGAAAGTATTGCGATACTTGGAGTCCGTGTATCCAGGGGCGGATTTAGTGATTTGGGGGCCCCAGATATTTAGTTAAAAGTGTATTATCTTACAATTGCTTACTATACCTTTAACTTAACACAGTCAATATTTTTGATAATTGTTCCATTTTAAAGTTTTCATATTTGCATTAGAAGAGAGCAGTTCATTTTTTGATGGTATCCCATGTGATAAAGCTCAATCAAGTTTTACATCTATTACACTTTAACTTGAGCTTGATTTACAATAGGATATTTACCCCAAATAATTTGTCATAATCTATTATAAAAGAAAAGGCTAATAGATTATTAATGCAAACACATTTCATATACAAGATATAATGATATAAATTTGCTGTAGTCTATAGCCTACCTTTTCAATATTTTTCTCTGCATCCCTTTTAATCTCAACGTCCCTGCATATTGGTGGAAGGCTAGTGGCAGCTATCTTTCTCTGCCTGTCTTGTTTCATTGCTTCTTTAACTTTCACAGCTTTCACAAGGGTAGTGAGGTTATGGTAGTATTGGAGCCATACACACCTTCTTTTGGCATTAAGTATGTTATAACCCCAAGGTTAAAATTAATACAGTTCCTAACTGTCATAACAGAACTGGTAACTTCATCACTAGCAAGTAGTGCTCTGAAAAAAGGCAGTTTCAACATCGCTATGTCACTATCATGATCCGTGAAATGGGCCATGCCAAACTCATAATCCTAAGGCTGTCACGGTGAAGAAAATGTACATTTAGGTTGGCCCAAAAGTATTATCGCCGTTTTTGTTTTGAATAGTCAAGTTCGTGGTGCAGAGTTTCCGTAAAAATAGTGTGATCTGGGCCCATTTAAGCAACGTGATCCAGTCCGGGGTGAGACAATTGCACATAAACAATCACTCGAGTGTATGTGCGCTGCATGGTGAGCTTCCCAGACTAAGTAGAGCACTTTACTAAACTGTAGTTAAGCCCTGTAAAGCGTAACGTTGGAGTATCGTAAATACATACACTCCCAAAGGCTACAACCAGCTTATACGGGGCTGGGGGGATTTGTGCTTCGATAGCACACTAGGTTAGACGTCGTATTCGATGGGCTTAGCCTCATGAAAAAAGTCAAATGTAAACACTAACAGCGGTTGTTTGCCAAAGCCTGCGGTTGGGTTAGCAACACTGGGGTATTGCAATATTGCGATTATCGTGACAGCCCTACATAATCCCTTGTATATCCATAATCGCAATTCGCTCTTCCTGTCCCGGGTCCAGAGATACTATTGTACGGGAGTTGTCACACACAGGCTACAGTACAAAACGCACACTTGACTTGCCTTATCATTAGATTCCAGCGGAGAGTTTCATTTTGCAAATTACTTTTTTTTTTATCTTTGTGCCCCGGTCTGTTAATGACGTTTATGCTAATTTTTATTTCACTCACTCACTCACTGCGTCTCTCTGAATCTGACATGACACACGTGGGCCAGTGGCACTGGCAGTACTAATGAAAAGGAATGGTCCACATTATTATGGAGTAGGGGAGGGCTACTTAGACAAAAACATAATAAATGCTATTTTTTAATTTTTGTTAATACTTTCGGGGGAGAATGAATTACAATCTTGTATTTTATTATTAAGGTTGATATTGATCATTTATAAGGCTGGCCCCAAATATTTGATTATTCAGGTATTTGTTTGTTGGGTATGTATTAGATTTAAATATTGGGATTCGAGTATTCGTTTTTTCACATTATGCATGCATGTTTTCCCATGAATCCCTACTGTCTTATAATATAAACCCACATGTTGAAATGTAATTGCCTGTCCAACACTGTCATCAACACAATTGATTGTAATTGGCTCTGTAAGAAGACAGCAAAGCTCGAACTGAATCAATTGACGTGTTAATCAAAATGGCCATTTTGAGCGCATTGCTATGTTTACATGTGTGCTCACTGAAGCTAGTTGTTATACTTCTTAATTATAGTTGAATGTTTTTAATGGTGTTTTTGAGACAGTATTTGAATACTCGTTCAGAAATACCATCAAGTATTCTAAACCTGTAAAATGATATTCGGGACAGCCCTAATTTATATCTTTCATGGGTCTTTCATGTGGCCGCCTGGCAGCTGGGGGATTGGACAGGCGGTTGCCTGCTTTGCCTAATGGCAAAGTCCGCCTATGGGTGTATTGATACAGTATCGCCATGGGAAATATCGCGATACTATGCAGTATCAATTATTTTCCCCCACCCCTAGAAAATAGTGTGGCTAATAAATCTGAAAAATCCTCTTCATAGTGGCAACTGAGCGCTGCACTGAAAACTGTCCCCATTTCAAAATATTTAACTAGGTAACCTAGATAGAGCAGGCGAAACTTCATAAAGTTAACTATATTTATAGGGATGATAAGATTGGTCAATTTTACTGTCATTTGAATTGTTTCTCATTATGATGACCTCTGTAAAAGTATAAAGGGCCTAACAAATCACAGCATTGCATAAGCGTAGCAACCAAGACAGCATGTTTAATTTTACCCTTAACATTCCAACACAAACTGAATAAACAGGTTTATTAAACAGAGAACACTCAGAAAATATTATATGTAGATGTTGATTGTCAAATTAAAACTATTACTTTATAAATAGGATATTATATTTTAGACTATCTTAGGCCCTCTTAGGGCCTAGACGGCCCTGATGGTTCCCCATTGCCTTATATCTAGATTTAGTTTAGATGAGATCATATTAGTAGTCACAAAGACAAACTCTACAGTGGGGTGGGCCACAAATCACAAACTGCAGTGCTTTTAACAGTGTTGTCACATGCATACCTTCTTTTACATGCGTTTTAGATTTGACCTTAATGTGTCTTTGACCTTATTAACACATTTAATTTATCTGGCTATAGAGTGGTGTTATGGAATATTTTTTACAGGTTCTAGTATTTAACTAAATTATAGGTCTTTGTTTATGGTCTGAGAAATGCCTTCCCAGACATTCTTTAACATTAACTCAATGCCCTTTGACCACATGAGATAACTTGTTTTCTGTAGGTCTGAGCTTTACATTGTTTTGACGTTCACACAGGAAGACCCTAGAGGGCTGTATAAATGGGGCCTCTTGTGTAGGATGTTTTACGATGATGTCTGTTATATATCTGCTGAACCACACATCCAACTGTTATACATTACTTTGACAGTGTTTTGACATCATAGTTTAAACATGCTCTCTGTGCCATGTATATAAGGGTGCACAGACAAAGGCAGGGAGAAACACTCTGCTGATACATTTATATACGTATTACTTGTATTATGGAGACTGTTTCCATTTGATATCAAATGATTAAATGAAACTTATTTGTCTAAACTTGCCTATATACATTTTAATTTCCCCATAACAGTGGTTTGATCTGACCTTTGCATTAACATCTGGTATGTGTACATTGACTATTTGGATCTTAAAGCCATACTTTGATCATGGATCTTGAAATCCACAGACAGCCAGAGAGTTTTAGTCTGCATTAATAGCAAACAAATCTATTCTGCTTATGCACATTTCACATGGAAAATAGGTATACCAGATAGGTTATAGTCTTTCATATGAGTGTGTATGTGTGAGAGCTTGGTTCTGGAGGTGGTTCTCAATCTGACTTATTAAAATTGGCATTACGGTTCAAAATGAAACAAGTCCATGTGTTTTCTTGTAGGTCAAGAGTTTGTGGTTGAGACCGTCTCAACAGATGATAGACCACTACGGGACAGCACCCTCGGGCAGAAGCCTGTGGGGGAACCCAGAGAACGCCTGCACCATGTGGTTCTGCTGGAGCAAGTGGATACCTTGACCTCTAGTATCGCAACTGGAGAACTTAAATATTGTTCACATGAGCAGCTGGTTGAGTTGCACAGTCATTTGGGAGACATGATGAAGAGCGTGGTTGTGGAACTACAAGCCCGACTTTATCAGACCGATTGCAAACATTAATTAGTGCTATTAATATAGTTTTTATTTGCTACTGTATATTAAAGGATACTGGAATGGGACAGAATAAAGTATTTTGCAGATGTATAGGCTAGTCTATTTTACAGCTTTAAAAAGTGCTTTTTAACTTTTAAAATGTTTTGCTTGTCTTCAATTACTTGCTTGCCCTCTTATTTTTTAGCCATAAGGGACGCGCACTGAAATGTGACTGTTTAATTTTATGATCAAGATGGTATTTCTAATTAAACATTTGAAGGTGGATTAATGAAAGACTGATTACTATGAACACAGTGATTATGAACTTTTAAATGGAAGGTTGGGGGAGGGGGGGAATAAACCAGATAACAAGCTAGTTCCAGGAGTATGGTGTGCTTTATTAGCTACTGATAGGAATACAACTACTCTGAAACAAATGCATTCTAGTAGCCATTGAGCAAAGCAGGAAGGTCTGAGGTTTGTCTCATAAAACTCAAAGCATTGGTGGGGTCTTAGGAGATGGTAGCTACCTTCAGGTATGTCATCCCAAGACGGGTCTTGTTTTAAGTTCTTACATGCTTTTATATTTCTATCAAGATACTTTTAGCAAAAGCCAATTTATTCTAATAGAAAGGAATTTACATCATGTATTCAATAAGATTGTTTTATAATTTACAAAATGAGGAAAGCCTTGTCTTCTTGCAAGGTGAATAGTCTTGTATCATTCATGTAAATGTGCATGCATGTCAACTTGTCCTGTGGAGTCTTGCCCATGTCACTCAGAAAGTGGGTTGGATGTGCTTGGTCTTGGTCAGATGGCCTCAATGTAGTTGGCTGGCAACATGCCAGTCTTGGCTGTGCGCTGCACGGTCCCGTACATCCATCCTTCATCAATAGACTGCACATTAACAATAACATCACCGTCCTTAAATGACACTTCATCGCTGTCAGCTGCAGTGTAGTCGTATATGGCACGCACAGTTTTCTAAAGGGGAAAACGGGCATACACAAAGTTAAGACAGCCATATGAGAAGACAACATGTAAATGATATTGTATATGGAGAAGTGGGCAAACAAATAGAATAGTCTGATTGTTGACTCAGGTTGTATACTCGATTCCCAATCAACCTGGCCTACCTCTAAGCATCCTTGATCACTACCTGCCTCTCAATACATGACTTTAGTCACTGTATTTGATGGTGTACACCAAAATAAATCATCTTGTAATAGATAACAGAACATGAGTGACACCTGGGCATGTGCCATTACGCAATCCTCATTGACACCTCAAAGGTGACGACAGCCATGACCCATTGGTTTTAGCATGCCTTGTAGAGCGTCGGTTCTCTACAGGAGAGCGGCGTTTGATTCCCGGGTGAGGAGGAATGGCCCCTGGTTACAAGCACAAAGCCACGTGTCTAAGCCAAACATATTTATGAAAATGTTCATTGACATGGAAATGTGCTTCATGTCAGGTTTAAATTTTGTGTACTCAAATTTCCTTGTGGCAATACTGCAGGTATTTGGGAAAGTTGGTGATTATACTCTAATATTAGCTGCGCTACTTGTGGGGAAGGAAACACATTGGTTTTCCAAAAGCCTGCTAGCATAATTTACTCAAGGAAATTATTCTTCCAAACATTTCAGTCAATAGGAGAGGAAATATAAAAGAAATGCAGCGGTTTGCAAGAGAAGAATAGCAGCAACAACACTTCAGAATATCATATCACCAACCAAACTAACTTATAAGGCAACATGTTTTTAGAGGTTGCATAATGACAAATGGTGAACAAGTAGTAATGTGCACCTTTTTTGCAATACACATGGCAATTCTACGCACCATTGGGGGAAAAAAAACGAGTTAAAACAAAATTGTTTTTTACAAACTGAATGTAGACTATGTAGACTGTTAATTTTTTATTTGGTACGTGGTCAAGCAGAGGTGCATTCTAATGTGTCATCAGACGTAGGCCAAGTTAAAGCTGTTCACTTGTGATCGAATCACCCGAGATGGATGTTAATGTCAGGTGTGAACATAACCAAAGCCTGTCAAAAACAAAGATCATGTGCAATTAGTACCAGCATTACAAATTTACTACAATAATATATCCATAAGCTACAACGATGCATAGAAAACAGCTATCGCTTGCATAGAAAATTAATCACTCACGGGAAATGTAATGATTATTCAATACCAGTTTACTTTAGTCAGAGTACAGCTATAAATGTTGGTATTATTTATTGATAGAGAAGAGTTTGGCCAGGGCTGACATGCATAATGTTCAG
This sequence comes from Forbesichthys agassizii, assembly GCA_026546735.1. Classification (NCBI taxonomy): domain Eukaryota; kingdom Metazoa; phylum Chordata; class Actinopteri; order Percopsiformes; family Amblyopsidae; genus Forbesichthys; species Forbesichthys agassizii. The sequence continues at coordinate 1,066 of JAODLL010001317.1, read as the reverse complement.
CAGTTGGCAAACATAACTTCAACATAGCTGGATAATATGTCAATAGCACAATTGTTTTTGCTCTGAACATAACCTGAGTATGGCATAACCTAAAACTACACAATATGAAAAATTATATTTTGTGTTCCTATTCACTTTTAAATGTAGATTTGAAAGCAGTGTTGTGAACTTGGCGACTTCATTTCTAAAAATAGACTAGCAACAAATTTATCGACTTATTCAGACCAGGGCAAAGGCGAGAAATATATATTTAGTAATGGATTCTCATGCTGCTTAGTCATCAACAGCGGTGGGTTCTCTCCCTCTCCTCTTGTGCCGTGTTCAGGCAGTCAGTAGCATATGTGTGTATATTTATGTGTGTGTGGGGGAAGGGGAGGAAAAGGGAACTGGCAGAAGAATGCAGATATGATTACGCGATAACACAATCAGCAGGCATTGACATGCATAGACATCTGGGGGGCAAGGGCAAAACCCTCAAAGGGCATCCCATACAAAAACATTAAAAAATCAATATCATTTTTATTTTCTTTTGTACTGCATTGTTGTATAAGAAGTGAGAAATGGTACACAATGCCAAATTAAGGTATTTACTAACTCACATTTAGGAGTTACGTCTACAGTCAATGGCAAGGGCGAGCAAACTTTGTTTAAAAAAAAAAAATAGGGTCCCCGCCCTTCCTGGCCTGCTCCCTTGTGGGGGGAGGGGCGGATGCCCGCCCCGGGAACCCAGTGATGATCTGGGGGCGCCGGCTTGCCTATGGATTGTGTGGGGGAGGTGAGAAATGATGGGGCGGGTGGCTTGCCGGTAGTCGGGAGGCCATGGCGAGGGGAGGGGTTGGTGGGCTTAGGCTCAGGGCTGTGCTTTGCTGCCTCGGGGGTGGGTGGTTCGGGTGGGTGGTTCGGGGCTTGGATCTTTTGGTTTGAGGCGGGCTTGTGCGCTGGGGGGGCCGAACCCCTCTGGACCCGCCCTAGGGTGGGGCGGGGATGTCGGTGGCCTTTGGATCCTGGTGGTGCTTGGGGGGGGGGGGGGGGGGGGGGCTTGCCCCCAACCCGTGGCGGGTGGGAC